>PVLA01008908.1:0-23366 GCA_004027455.1 Hydrochoerus hydrochaeris
AGAGGGAAAAGGTCAGAGGAAGGGCAGAAAGGGGCAGAGGAGAGAGGAAGGGAGAAGGGAGGGAGAGGGAGAGGGAGATAGAGAGAGAGGGAAGAAGAAAGGGAAGAGCAATAGCTTCCAAACTTCTTTGCTTCGATTTGCCTGAAGATCAAAACAGAGAAAGGAATAAATAAAGAAAACCCTGAGAAATAGAACCAATCACACCAGCCCTTGGAGTGCAACTTGGCTCTGGGTAGAAATTATCCATTTCTTCAGACAAAGACAGAGGCTTCAGAATAAATATGTTGAAGGTGTTTAGAGAGACAATTGAAAGTAAAAATATATTTACAAATGAATAAAAAAAGCAGCAAGGAAGAGAAAATGCTGTGGCCGCTTGGTGAGGAGGAGCTAATTGGGGATGAACTAAAAAGGAGGCAGCGTAACAGATTTAGCAAAAACAGAGCAGGTGGCACTCTGGCTACCCCCGGGGCAGTCGCGGAGAGAGCAAGCAGCTTGTGGAAGACGGTGCCAGGGAGATCGTCCAAGACAAACAGCACCAAAGGTGGCACGAAAGGGCCCCTTTCGAGGTAGGGAAGAGAGGGAGACTCAGAAGTCCACATTTCAGAGGGAAGTGGCCGTGCAGAAGTTCAAGACAGTGCTCAGGGGTTTGGGGAGAATCCTCAGGAAGCTCAGGGTCAAATAATGCCAGGCAGTGATGACAAAAGTGGAATTAGGAGGAAAATCTTTGAGGAAAACCATCATTGCCTTAACATTTCTCCTATAAGCCAGGTACCTTGGCACTCTGAGAGGCTGGAGCAGGAGGGCTGCACATTCAAGGCCAATGTGGGAAACTTGGCAAAACCCTGTCTCAGAATAAACTATAGAAAAGGTTGAGGATGTAGTTCAGTATGAAGGTCCCAGGTTTAGTCCCCAGTACTAAAAAAATCAAAACCAAAACAAACAAACAAAGAAACACAACCCAAATTCCCATAGCTAACCTTCCCTGCTCTCCCCACTCCATGCTCAAGCCCTTTGAGATTCACTTTTGTAGATTCCACATGCGCAGTAAGGCTATCACGGATAGTGATAACTGATGTATGCTTTTTAAAATGCCAGAAAAAATAGATTTTGAATATTTTTGCAGCAAAAAATAAAAGTGGTGAAAAGACGACACAGTTACCTTGTGTTGAACATTCCACAGTCTATACACACACAACAAGCCATCACACTGTGCCCTGAGGAATGTACACTTCTACTATGTCAATCAAAATAAACATTACAGAGCCAGCCCTGCTCCTGCATGCATGCAGGTGGCCGTTGGGGCCCTCCTGTGGATAGCCAGTGTGGGCTGGGAGAACCAGCCAGTCACACCTCGGAGAGAACATGTGTCTGGAGGAGCTTATCCCTTGCTCCACTGCCTACCTGGGAACCCAGGTTAGGAGAAACCCAGATGCCTGACCCATCCCCTACACCGTGGATGGGGAGTCAATGCAGGAAGCACCTGGGAGCCCACAGATGGCTCCCAGGAGTGAGGACACAAGGAAAATGTCAACATGAAGGAGTAAAAGACAATCTCTGACCTCCAGCCCTCACAGAACGAGCCCAGGAGACACGGACAGGGGAGAAAGTGGAAGTCGCACACCTGAAATTTCTGGAATGATGGCAGCTGAGGTAAGCAGACTACTTCATGAGGCTGTAAAGCAGATCAGATCAGAAATAATATCTCAGATAAAAGGAGAAATGACAAGCATGATGAAAAGGTTGCTGAGTATATCTAAAGAAGACAGAGATTTTAAAAAAAGGAAGAGCACAGGAGAATGAGGAAAACCTTGAATGAGCAATACAGAGAAGTGTTGAAATGCATGAAACAGATTCAAAGAGATACCCAGGAAATTAAAAACTCCATTAAAAGCAGGCAAAACTGCTTGAAAGAAACTGAAGATAGTCTCTCAGACCTTGAAGACAGGATTGCAGCTAGAAATTGTGAAAGGAAAGGTCTCCTAAAAATAACAAGGTACCAGGAAATGACAAGTCAGTGACTGTAAGATGATGCAAAGAAAAATAATTTAAGACTGAATAATTTCAGCAAAAAAGCAGGGTCTATACAAATGACATAAAAAGGCCACTTACAGAAGTAATAACAGAGAACTTCCCAAGCACGGCTAAAGGACCTGACACACAGACAAATGAGACATATAGAACTCCAACTAGCCATAGCCAAAATAAATCTACACCCAGACATATAATAATCAAGATCCCAGAAACTCAACACAAGAACAGAATATTAAAAGCTGTTAGAGAAAAGAAACAGAGCACCTATAAAGGAAAAAACATCAGAATCACAACAGACTTCTCATTACAAACCATCATTGAGTTGAGAAGAACTTGCAGTGAAGCATTACAAATTCTGAAAGAGAACAACCTCCAACCCAGATTGATGTACCCTGAAAAATTATCTTTCAGAATTAATGGAGAAATATGATATTTCCACAGCAGAGAACAACTGAAGGAATTCATAGCCACCAAACCAACCTTACAAAGAATGCTGAAGGATATTCTAGAGAGAGATAAAACATATTCTAGAGAGAGATAAAGAAGACAGAGATCTAAAAAAAGAAGAGCACAGGAGAATGAGGAAAACCTTGAATGAGCAATACAGGGAAGAGTTGAAATGCATGAAACAGATTCAAAGAGATACCCAGGAAACTAAAAACTCCATTAAAAGCAGGCAAGACCAGGAACAGTGGCAGAGGGGAATCACCAAGTGGGACAGTCGTTTAATGGAGGGGAGTAGTAGGGAGCCAGTGGCAGGAAGAAAACAAGACAGAGATAAGCTAGTACATGTTGGTCATAACCATTAAGGGGGAGGACCTCAATTCACCAATAAAAAGAAACACAGGCAGAGTGGATCAGGAGACAGGATCCATCAATATGCAGTATACAAGGAGCATTTAACTTGAAAGGAAATTCATAAACCGAAAGTCAAAGTAGAGAAAGTAATGCTCTATGCAACAAGGAACCAGAAAAAAGCAGGGCTAGCTTGCCCATCAACTGTGCAATGGACATTTGAAAGCTACTCAGCTATAAAGAAGGATAATCACAAGGTTCTGGTGGGTAAATAGATGTAACCTGAGCTCACACTCTTGGGTGAAATGGTTCAGACTCTCATAGGTGAACATCATGCTGTCTCCCTCGTATAAAAAACTGAAGGAGTTAGTGGGATACAAAATGTACAATAGATGCTGTGAAAGTGAAAGGGGAGGGAACATCTAAAAAGGGAAGATGGTGGCCTTTATTAATTCCCTATTATGTTGTTTTGAAGCCCTGGATTATTTTTGTTCTTCTGTTTTGTTTGATTTTATTCTGTTTCATTTTCTTTGATTTTATTATATCTGATGTTGTGGACAGTTATTTCAAAGATAACAAGATATATTGGGGTAGCCATTGTTGATCTTGTTTTGAAGATCACTTCGTTGCTTTGTTTTGATTGGTTTTATACTGTTTTGCTTTGTTTGATTTTATTATGTCTGATGGTATTAGTAGCTACTTTGAAGATAACAAGAGGAATTATGATAGCCATTGTTGATTTCCTATTATTTTGTTTTGAAGTCTTGTTTTCACTGTTTTTGTTTTGATTGGCTCTATTCCATGTTATCTTGTTTGGTTTTATTCTCTTTATAATAAAAATAAATACATAAATATTACAAATTTCCATGTAACTGTTCCCTCTATCTACCTAAGAAATTAAAGCAAGAAAGAGATGATTGAAAGAGGGTAAAAAACAGGTACTGAAAAGTGAAGATCTTTTCTGAAGAGAATCAGTCACCAAGTAGGAACTGGAAGTTACCCTCACCATGGGGAAAGGCACCTCTGACACGTGAGCAAGAGCCACAGTTAGAGGTAAAATTTTAATACATGTTTCTGAACTCACCAATAAGATCAGGACCTGGCTTCAACTGCCTACTTTTAAATTTTACTGGATTGGAGACAAAGCAGTAAGGCAAGAAAACAATGAATTCAGAAAGTATAAAAATGAAATAAAATCCCGTTAATCTGCAGAAGACATAAATTACATACCTGGACAAAGAAACAAAGCTACCAAGACAGATTCTGGATATACAATTTTTTAAACAAAATCAAAATTATTCTGAAACAACAAAAGAAGTAGGAAATACATCAGAGAAAAAACTCTGCTTGCTTGCTAAGATTCTATCAAGCCCTCTGTTTTCCCTGGGTCAGTACAAACAAGGCTTTGACTGAAAAGAACACATACCTAGATCCCTGTGGAGGCCAAAGGCACAGAGCTATGGGAATTCTCAGTGGTTGACACAAGTCAGTCTGCCTTAGTCCACAAATTAATGTGGTTCCAGCAGAATTTCATGCGCTACCTAAGACCTCCTGTGAGCACTCAACTCCTAAAGCTCCCAGCACCTCCCATAGTGCCATCGGGGACCAGACCTTTAACACATGAGCCTTGGGGACACTGCAGACATGAGCCACAGCATAACCCATGCTCCAAAGCACTACAGAAGGTCATGGGCTTGAATTTGAATTTCTGATAGAGCCCACCTCCTAAGAGTGGTTCTGAGTACACAGGGCTTTGGGTCCTGGTGGAAGGCAGTAAAGTCTTTCCTATTGTAGACCTGCAAACCAGGTCACAATCTGCCTAGAATGACCCTTTGAAATCACCCTGAATCCCAGAGGCACAGAACGTCCCAGGGCAGGGATGGGGAGCTGCAGTTCACTGTCATCCCACACAGGGACAGTGGCTCTCTGTTAGCATGAGTTGTAAACATGCATGTTCCACATGTTTATGTTTAAATGGACGAGCACATCTGGGCAAGGACACGGTATCTAGACATTAGAGCTTAATTTAAAACTTATTTAGTAGCGAGAAATGGAAAGTGTAATAACTAAAATGGAAATGCAAAGCGGTGGGTGAGGTAGCAGAGCCTGGAAAGTGCTGGGCAATGAGAAGCCGTGAGCGGGTGCATTCATGTGCAGCAGGGTGTCCAGTGTCTTCTTTGGCTTCCACAGCTGCTGGTCAGGACAAACCAGTCCACAGACAGCAACCACTGGTGGGGTCCAGAGAGGGAATTGTAGAGCCCTGAACTGTCACTAAGAATCTAGCTGTGCTCTCCCTGTGCAATGACAGGAAGTGTCTCCAGGGGACAAGGTCACAGACATCTAGAACCCACCCATATGAAATCCCAGCCCAAACCTCATAGACTTAGGGTTCCTTTGGTGGTAGGGCACACACCTTTATGATAAATTTGAGATAGCAACTGTCATGGTTTACGTCAGTGGCCCCCAAGCCTCATGTAATTATAGATGACCAAATCTAGCATTTGTGATCGGTTCATTGTCTAGCACTTAGATTGGTGGTGTGAGTGTTTCACCCACCAAGGGGTGGAGCCAGGATAGGATGTATTGGCAGGAAGAAGATGTGTGTCTCTCTCTCTTGCAGGTTCGTGCCTTGCTGTTTGCAGCCAGCCATGAGTGCCCCCCCATGCCACCCTACTTTGGAGCTAGCTGAGTATGGGCTGAAACCTCCAAGAACTGTAAGAAACAAACCTTTCCTTCCCTAACTTTGGGATCAGGTATTTTGTCACAGCAACGAGTAAAAGTATCTAAGACTGCAAGATAGAGTGTAAAGCAAATGTTCCTAGGTTTTACATATCTTAGTACAAACCCCAGTGTAAACTTTAATCTTCAGTGGTATTCCAGATTTTGCTTAGTGTTTCCATGTGTGAGTGGGGATCGCGCAGGACTAGTTGTGCACCCCGGAGGCAGCGCTCACCACAGTGCCCACATGGTCACAGCGAGCGGCCTCCCCTCGTGCACGTTTAGGTCACTGGCGATCTCATGGGGAAGGAATGGAGGCTTTATCTCTGCAGTCTTTGTGTGAATTCCACTGCTTATGAGTAAGACAGCCTCTTAGCATGAATTTGGGGATGCTAGCTTCTCTTTGCTGGAAATCACCATGTGTGTCTTTGCCTGGTGTTCCTTGGGTCTGTTCATTTTTTATTTTAGATTCGTACAAGTTTATTACAAAGTAAGGACAACTATTCTCCACATGTATCTTTCAAACATGTCTGTGTTTTGTTGTTGCTTTTGACATTTTCAATTTTTTTTTTTAAAAAACAAAGGTTTTATGTTTCATGTCATTTAGAAAGTTGCTGTCTTTCCTTCACTGTGTCCGTCCGTCTCCCTTTGCACCCCCAATCCCTCAGCTGGGGTCTGATGCTGCCCTCCGTCTGCCCCATGGATCCATCCCAACACGTTTCTGTAAATCCAGCACCTTCTCCACGACTGCTGCCATAGAGCACATCTTTCTCCAAGTAGTGTCACCCTCCAAGTTTGCTCTGCTTTCCTCCATAAATTTTAGGATCAGGGAAAAAAGTGCCTGCTGGCATTTTGAACATTAAGTCGCTGACCACTTTGTACAAATTAATGTATTTGCTATGTTGAATCTGTTTATGCCATGAATACAGTCTTCTTACTTATGCAGGCTTCTTTGATTTGTTTTCTTTCATTCTTTCCTATTTTTAGTTCTGAGAATTGAGTGGAGGGTTTTCACACTAACATATATCTCCAGCCTTTCTTTTAAATTTTATTTCGCGAAAAGATCTATGTCACTAAGTTTGCAAGGTTGGGTTCAAGCTTATGATCTTCTTGACTGATTCCTTTATCTTACAGAAGTTTATACATTTCTGTGTATAGGGTTTTACATACACTTCTATTCCTCAGTAGCTTATGCTTTTATTTCTTTTGTAAGTGAAGCCTTAAACTTTTAATTTCCAATTGTGCACTGCTAGTAGATGAAAATCCAATTGATTTTGTATATGTGTCTTCTATTCTGCAACTTGCTAGACTCTCTTATTGGTCATGTGGCGTTTTATAAACTCATTTTATGGTGGTAACTTGTTTCTCAGCTTTGTATATCTGAAGTCTTTTCTGTCTTCATTTTGAAAAGATATCTTCTCTGGATATAGACCTCACAGTTGACACTTTATTGCTTTAAAGATGTGGCTCCGACTTTGTGCTTGGATGGATTCTGATGATGAATCTGCTGTCATCCTCACCTTTGTTCTTCTGTGTATGATATGACTTTTTATCTGACAGATCCAAGACTTTTTTCCTTATCAGTGGTTTTGAACAGCTCTATGAGGGTGCACACTGTAGTTTTCTTATTTTTTGATCTTGGGGGTTCATTGAGCTTTTGGGATTTGGGGGATAAAATTTTCCCAAAATTCGCAAACAATTCAGCCATTATTTTTCCTTGTGTGTTTTCCCTTTATTCCCCTCTGAAGACAAAGTACACATTTATGCTGCTGTTCAAGAAGTTTCTTTGTAGCTCACCAATATTTTATTAACTATTCCATGCTTTTTCTCTTTCTAGTTTATGTTGAATAATTTCTATTGTTACTTTTTTCAATTTCACTAATATTTTCTCCTACAACTTCTAATCTGCCATGCATCCTACCCAGTATGGCCTCATTTCAGTTTCCATGGTGACTTCCACATTCCTCCTAACGAGCTCCGTCTTTCGTATTCCGAGCGTGTGACAACTAACTATAGTAACTATTTTTATGTCCTCTGTTAATTCTGATTTCTTTGACCTACGTAACTGATTATTTTTTCTTTCTCATTTTGGGCTGAAATTTTCTGACCCTTTGTGTACTTGGTAGATTTTGGTTAGATGCCAGAACTTGCAAAGCTTACCTTGCTGAGTTACGGGTGTTTTTGTATTCCAAACTTATTCTTGCTTTTTGTTCTGCTGTGATGTTGTTTACTTGGAAGCAGTTTAATTTTTTCCTGTCTGGAATTGTTTTCCACATCTGTGAAGAAGGAACAGAGCAGCACTTGGCCCAGGGCCAGTTTCCCCCTCTTCCTGGCTCTTGGGCTCCTCTGCCCAGCACCTCTGAGTCAGGAGTAACTGATGAGGACCATGTGAGGTGGGTGGTGGGGTGTGTTCCTCTGATCTTTCTGGGCATTTCCTCCTCTGATTTGGCTGCTTGCCAGCCTCATTCTTCAATCATCGTTTTGTGGAATACTGTGCAGCACGAGGGAGGCCCCCCGAGAACCGCGGCTCCTCCTGAGAGCTCTGTCCTACCGACCCCACAGGGAACTTGCACTCTCAAGTCTGGTGACTCAGCTTATTGTCCACGAGGCTCCACGTGGCCTCTTATGGACAGTGGACTGGGAGGACTGCCCACACAGGTAGCAGCTAGGAACGAGCCTTCTGCCCCCTGTCTCTTAGCTCTCAGGTGTGACACCGCCTTCTGGAATTCGGTGTTTTGAAAACCACTTTTTTCTTGTGTCTTATCTGGCTTTGCTATTTCAGGAAAGAGGCTGAATCTGGTCCTTGTTTTTCTGTCTCAGTCAGAAGTGAGCAGCAACTCTCTTCAGTACTGAATTACAGGGAAAAAATTGACAATGCAGGAAATAAATATGCATGAGTCCATGTGATATAAATAAATGAGCAAATAAACAAATGAGAGAGGAGAGATAGGGCTTTGTCATGGAAGAATCCCATGAGGCTATGCAGACCCATCTCCCCCCAGGGGTTCAGGCAGACATGCTCCCCTTATCCCCAGTGGTGGGCTGAGCCTGGTGACGGCTTCCCAGAGAATGGGCTCAAAAAGAGCCAAGAGAAAAAAAAGCAGAATTCTCCTCCTGGGCAGAGGGCAAGTGCCAGGAGCCACCCCAAGAAGGTGCAGGTCAACAGCACTGTGATGCTGGGAGGACAGGACCCCAACATGACAGGACAAGTGCACATCTCCCAGCCGTGGTGTTATCTGAAAAACCCAGTGACAGACACGGCAGGTCCAGGGACAGTCTTCAGGATGTGAGCCCGCACTCCCCAGACGACCACAGTCATGTGAATAAGCAGGGCCAGGGGTGGCGGCATGGAGACCTGCCCCCCGGACACACTGCAGGAGCCGGTGAGCTGCTGGATAGAAAGCAGACATTAGTGGGAAACCTGGTCAATAAGCTGCAGTTATATTTTTTAAAAAAGATTTGAAACAAAGCCAAGACTGCAGTCCAGAAAGGAAAGAATCGACTCTTCAATAAATGGGGTGCGATCAATTGGATATCTGTATGGAAAAAAATCACCTTGATCCCTCCTTTTTGCCTTACATAAAAATCAATTTCAGATGGATTACGGGTCTAAATGTGAAAACAAGAAAGCTTTTAGAAGAAAGCATAGGAGTGTATCTTTGCAATCTTAATGTAGGCAGACGTCTCAGCAAAACCTGTGCTGGGAAAATGGGCGAGCTGGGTTACATTCAAACTAAGGCTCATCCATCACTAGGGACATCAGGAGAGAAACGACAGAGAGAGGAGGTGTTCACAGCGCACATGTGCCACAGGTAACGGCTGCCACATCATATAAAGAAACCCAGATTAATAGGGATAGAAGACAAATGTCCCAGTCACTCTCTTGTCACTGAGACACAACTTCCAGCACCCAAAATTTCAAGGAGAAGTGTACTTTGGCTCATGGTTTCAGGAGTTTCAGTCCATGGCAGATGGGCTCCAACATGGTAGAAAGGCCTGGCAGAGGAGAGCTGCTCACCTCATGGAGGCCAGGAAGCAGAGAGCAAAGGGAGGAGCCAGGGAGGGAAATGCACCCTTCCAGGCCACTCCCACAGTGACCCACCCCTTCTGGCTAGGCCCTGCCTCCTCATGCAAAGCTATAGTGGCCCCCATGGTCCAATTTTCTTCCAAAAGTCCAGCCTCTGAGCACAGGAGGCCTTGGAGGATGTTTAGCTGCAAACACAATGACAACAGAAAACAGGATAAGTTTGACTGCATCTGTCACAAATGAATCCTGTCTCATAGGTCTGTGCCCTTGTGAACCAGCCATAGTTGTCACCTCATTTGCAGGAACAGGGACCCTGGGAAGCATAAGAGGCAGTGAGGATGAGGAGCATCTCCAGCGCCTCACACTGCAGGTGGGGTGTTTGTCCCCAAGCTTGGTATGCGGCTGCCCATTCCCAGGTCAGATCCTGTAGGAATGGGTCCCCCAGAGCCAACCTTGGACACTCACAGTGCCATGCAGGTGCCTGAGGAACCCCCTGCCTTGCTGGGCAGTAGCATGGTGCAGACAGCACATGCAGCTGGGGACAGAGCCGCATACAGCATCAGGGATGCACAGTCACAGCACCACCGTGGAGGAACCTCAGGGGCCATGGAAGCTGGACACAGGAGACACACTGTCATCCCATGACGTGAGGAGCTGATGGGGCACGAGTAGCACGTGAGGGAGGGGTGGGCTTGGTGTCTCCTTTCAGGGGACAGAGGGTGGCACGGAGGGGGCTGGAGACTTCCTGGGACGATCTGGTCCTTTGGTGAGTGGCTATGCTTTGTCAGTGGAGCTGCGCCCTTGGGTGCCTCCCCACCCTGCAACCCAGCATGGTGATGAGAGGCATGTAATAAATGAACTGTGTGTGGCTGCAGTAAGGCCAGGTGGTGGACACAGGACAAAGGTTTACCACCTTTTCTCCATATTCTTGTCTTACATTTGAAATCATTTTTTAAAAATAAAATACGCATCTTGATAAAATGGGAGGTGAATACTCCCTCTCCTTGTACCCACACAGCTCCCTCTCCCAACTGCTGATGTGAGTCTTAGGTCCCAAATTCTGTCTTTCCATCTGGAAGATTTTTCCAGAGAAGCTCAGGGCCAGGGAATGGCTGAAGAATTATCCAGCGACAGTGATGTCTGTAGCTGACATATTCCAAACTGGGTTCCGGATGTTGGGTGCCCTTTGCTCCCCCCACAGCCCCCTCACTCTCTGCTTGATGAGGCAGTTTGGAGCCATAGTTAGAGAAGCCCACCCCAGATCCATGCCTGGCCCTGCCTCTCCCCACCTGTGAGGAGTGGGCTGAGTTTCCAAGCTGCCTGTGCCTCAGTTTCCCCAGGGTCAGAGCTGGCTGCAGACAGCGCCATGTGTGCACTTCCCTTGCCGAGGTGGCCATGCATGCCTCAGAGCCATGCTGGGCATGCATCGGGCACCACTGTTAGCAGGGGGCATCGCTGGGTCTGTGCTGCTGTCTCTTTTGCTCACTGCTTGCTGTTGGTTCCAGGAGGTGACAGATCCCAGGCTCTGTACTCAGTCTGGAGTGGAGCCAGCACATGACTCGCTTGTCTGCCAGGAGCCTCAGTCTGCAGCCCCAGTGCCCTGACCAAGTCTCCCTCATTCATGCTCTCTGGAACCCAGCACCTTCTCTCAAGGATCTCTGCTACCTGCCTTGGCCGTCCTGCCCGGGTCGGTTCACAGGACACAGGGATGCTGAGGGGCCCACAGGATCCTCTGGGCCCTCCGTCCTGGGACAGCAGTCTGGTCTTTCCCCAGGACCCCAGTCACCCGCCTGGCCAGTGTGGTGACTCCATTGCTTGCCTGTTGACTCAGGGGCAGGAGGAACCCAAAGCGGCTGGCGGCCCTTAGCTTCCGGTTCAGGGCTTCTATGTTGGCAACAGTCCTCTCTCCGGAACTGAGAGATCAGCAGCGCCCTGGGTCTTGGAGACAGGAAGAGACATTTGCTGGAGGGCCCTGAACCTGATGGCTGCAGCAATGGCACTGCCTCATGGAGAACCTTGTCCAGGCCCGTAAGGCAGAGCCACCCGGCTGGTGCTGAGCTGAGTCCTAGAGCCTCTCTGTGTCCCATCTGTCCAGCCAGCCGTTCAGGACAATGGAGAATACAACAGAGCAGCATAGCCCAGGAGCACGAGCCCACCGCCACAGCGCACTGATGCCTGGGCACCCCACAACGGTGCCAGGCTGGAGGAGGGGGTTGGTCTCTGCTGCCGGCAGATTGGGCAGCAGTGTGACTGTAGCCAGGTCAGCCTCAGCGAATGGAAGTCATGTTCCTGAGTCCATGCGTCACCCCTATCCCTGGATGGAGGATGCTGCTGGGAGCTCCAGGCTTTCAACTGGATCCCCTGTCTCCCAGGTGCAGGCCCTCTGCACACCTCGTTATCTGACTATGAGTGGCCATTGCCAGCCTGTAAATTCTTACCTAGTTGTGTATCTTGTGTTGTATCAGTTTCGCTAGTAAACACTGACTGATGCAGTTCATAACTGGCTGGCTCCGAGGCGGGATGGCATGGCACAGGGGCACGGCACAGGACAGCTGCTCACGGCTTGGGGGACAGGAAGCAGAGTGTGATGAGAAGGGAGAAGGGAGACACACCTTTCTGGTCACACTCACAGTGACCTCTGAAAGCCCTGCCTTCGCGAGCAGGAGGCTTTGCTGAGACGCCCTGATATAAACCGTAGCTGCAGGGACAGTGCCACAGGCCTGGCACCACTGGGCCCCAGGAAACCCAAGAGGAAGATTCCGAATCTCATCAGACCCTCCCGCCTCCGACAAGCAGCGGCTCTCCAGAGCCCATGCAGTTGCCCACCTTGCTCACTAGGCACCATCAGCCTGAGGTCAGCAAACTCACAGACTGGGGTGTCACCCTGTGGACAGTGAGGGACAGAGGCAGGAGGTGGACAAGTGGCTGTAGACTGGGCACCAAGAGATGCTCCAGCAGGGAAGCCACGTCTGGCACAGAAGCCGCAGCGCAGCCCCTGGTTAGGCCTCTGGGAATCCACTGCCATTCTCCTGCGTCCACCTGTCATCCGAAGGCCTCTGGAGGGTCCAACAGGACAGTGTGTTCGCTGCCACCTGCTTCCTTCCTGGCCTCGATGGAGGCATCCACCTCTGCAGTGCCAGCGGGAAAATGCATCACTGGTGGCTTCCTGTTTCCTCCCCTCACCCTTCTGACCATTGCAGCCCACGCTGCAGGTGAGGGGACCAGCATGGACTCTACTGGCCTCATAATGTGGATTCACTCGGACCAGCGGAGGATGCCTGCTCCAGTGACCCTCTGGACACCAGGGAAATAGGTACTGGATCATCTAGGAGCCCTCTGGAGCCCTGGGAGATGGGCTGAGCCAGAGCTCTGCTGACCTGGACGCCACAGTTCCTGTCTGAAGGGGTGACGCAGGGAGAATCACGAGTGACACAGAATCCTGGCAACATGGCCGGGTGCTTCCTGCAGGCGATCCGGCCTCCCGCTCTTCAGGGATGGAGTCTGGGAACCAGCTCGAGCCTGGAAACTGATTGAAGGGCTGTGATTCTGTTTGAGTGATTCAAATTAGACTTGTGCACTTGGCCTGGAGCTCCTCCACTTACACAGATCAAGCGCACACTTAGTTGGCTGCCAATCTCCTTCTGCTCACGGGCTCGCACTGTGGTCTCCGCCTGTCAGACAGTCTGAGCATTGCTGCACCTCTGCTGTCCACCACAGCCACCAGGCCCACGAGGCGCTGTTCACCGCTGCCCCTGGCCCCTGCCATACAAAGATCCGAAGACTCTATTGTATTTAGGTTTCTCTGTCAAGCATCCTGTGGAAATCTCCACCCGAGTCTGATCCACAAGCAGAGCAGCAATGGAGCTCTTCAGCAATGCCGCTTCCCTCACAAACCCACCTCTCAGGGCTGTGGTGACAGCCGTGTTCTCTGGACCCTCCCTTGGTAGGAAGGCAGGCCCAGTGTTTAGTGTCTCAGCCTCTGAATCTCTTGCTGTGCCCTGAACCAAGGCACTGGTTCAACTTGGCACTGATTCCGACTCTCCCTGCAGTTCATGCTTCACCCACCCACCCCAGTAATCAGTGAGGGGCCCCTGCGTTATCCCCGGCCTGAGCCACATTACACTGCATCCCAGTATGTCACAGGTGTGGTGACCGTCCTCCATGCTACATCAACTCGCCTGGCTTTAGGGTCACCCAGTGATTAGTGGAAGCGCTCTGGCTGGCTCTGAGCGGGCCATGGAGGCATAAGCTGGGCACTATATGTGGTCTCTGGCACTTTCTTTTCTGGTGCTCTTCCTTTCCTTTTTCCCAGCTGCCACGAGCTAAGTCGATTTGCTCTACAGGCCCTTCCGCCATGATGCCTTGGAGCCAGTTGACCATGGACCACATTCCCTGAAGCCACGAGCCAGGTTAAACTTCTCCTCCCTGAGGATGTGGTATTGGGTACTCAGCTACGGCAAGAGAATGCAGATGTGCGTGTCTCTGACATGACGTAGTGTGGCTTGTGCACAGAAACCGTGAGTAACTACTGTATTCTTCGGTCCAGCTCCACGGTACTTGGTATACTTAATGCAGTGTAAATACTGTGTACGCAGTTGTCACACGGTGCCGCTTGGGGAACAACAGTATAGGTTCTTCACGTGTTCAGAAAAGGTGCAAGCATTTCGGTCAGGGGTTGGTTGGATCCATGGATGGGCAGCCCATGGGCACCCAGGGCTGAGTGCTGTGACCCCGGGAACTCTGCCTGCGGAGCCTCAGCACACTCAGCCTCCCTAGCTCTGTCTTCCTTTACTGTTACTCACACCCTTGATGCCCACCCCATGGGTTTCCCGGGTCCTGTCTCTGTGCCTTGGAAGACTGCATTTGGCTTGGGGAGCAGTGTGCCTTGTCCGGGGTCATGCTGTGGGCTTCACCTTCAAGGGCTGCTGGGTCTCCTTGTGGATATACGAGAAAGGGGTGGACGTGGCCCGAGGAGCAGCAGCACCACCTGCCAGGCCACTGCCTCCTTCTCAGCCACCCCTGGCCCAGCAGATACCTGAGGACCGGAGCTCAGTAGTGCCTACCTCAACGCGCTGCAGGATGGGCTCTGGCTTGGGTCTCCTGGGGTCTCCTCTCTTCAGCTGCAGGGACCAGGGCAGACATGGAGCTCACACATGCCCATGTCCTCACGCTCAGTGCCCTGGAGCCTTGAGTCTGGACCTGAGCTCCCTGCATTGCCTTCCTCTCCTGCGCAGCAGGGCAGCCGGCCAAACTCAGGGCACTCAGCAGGCTGCAGGACCGTCCCGCGGCCCCGCACCAGGGGTCACCGGAACCTCACCCCGCCGTCGTATTCCACGAGGACCCCACGGTGTCGCATGCGCGTCTCTGCGGACCCAGCACTCCGCGGCCTCCTCACCGGAAACAGCTGTTAGTGCTTTCAACAAATCAGGTTGGAGGGCAGTTTGGAAAAATTGAGGGTGGACAGCAGCTTGGAAAACGAAACAAAGAGGAGTGGGTGGGGCAGCTTTGGGGCTTGGGACTGTCAAGGCTTCCGGAAAGGAAGAGGCTGGAGCCCAGGTAGCCGTGGCACTGCAGCCTGTGGACGGAGCATCCCTTCTTCTTACTCACAAAGCCTTTAGCTGACTACGGAGACCCCACTCCACGGTCAGGGCAGGCTGCTCTGCTCAGAGCCAGCTGCTTGCAGTGAGCAGTGAACCCGGTTGCAGGGCACCCAGGGCACCACATGGCAGCACCTCCGTTAGCATTGGACTGAGTGACCTGGCACCGGACACTGGCTGTGCTGATCAGCCATTGACGTGACTTGCTCTGGACATCTCGGGGTGTCCCGTCGGGCCATGCATCTATGTGTGAGAACACCTCTAGGCACCCAATGTGGTTAGAGAAACAGCAATTCGTGGATGGTCTTTCTTCCATGTGCAGTTTTAAATCTCTGCGTCTGCCCAGTCTGGGAAGGATCTGGTAGGAATGCTATTAAGTGTATCATTTACATGGAAAAGGCCACCTCTCCCTGGAGAGACGGCTACAGTCTCAGGAACCTGCATGAATCAGTCTGCTCTGAAGTGCGTTGACATCACACACAAGTATCCTACACAGTTAATATAAAAGCTAAATTGACAAAAATACCATCGCTTGTACAGAAACAGCCTATTTTGATTAGAGATGTTGGAAAAATATATTGATAATAAGAAAGTTTCTTTACAAAATATCCAAGGATGCACGTCATTAACCAGGTATATAGACAACCGTGACAGCAGAATAGACAGCAAAACATAGGGTGTTTCTTGTTGGGGAATTTCAGGCGCTGGACCGGGATAACTCCAGAAACCTTCGTGGCACGGCTCTGGAATGGTGGGAAGAGATGTGCCTGGGTCCTCCCCGGGCTTGGCTGTGAGTTGGAGAACCGGTTCTATAAGATCTATGAACTCCCACCTCTCTTCTGCTCTCTTTTGAGAACTGGTCCTCGTAAGATTGGCTCTTCGCCCCTGAGTTCCGGGGAATCTAGGGGGATGTGGTATTTGAAATGATTTTGCATTCGGCAAAGGCTTGTGAGTTGGTGCTTCCGCTTCTCTTCTGTTGTGTGTGTGTTCACGTGGGTGTGTGCTTCTCTGTGTGTTTGTGGGTTCATCTTTCTCACTGTATGAGCTGCTTAATTAACAATCTTCGCTGGCCCTAAGCTGTGGGCTTTCTAGACCATGCAGTGAGAGTGACTCAGTTTTCTTGTCTGCAGTGGAGAGGAGTCGTTCCAGGTGTCCCTCAGCCAGTGTTTCATAACCTGCGGCTTCTCCCCCAGTTAACTTCCCCTGCTTCCTGGCAACGCAGGTGGCCGATCAAACTGACCGCTTAAATACCCGGGGGAGCTGGACCTTTGAAATGCAGAGTTGATGTGTGTTACGGAAACATCTTAAATTATTCAGGTAACCTTGGGTGAGTCAATTAACCTCGTGGGCTTTGCTGTCGTCTGATCTGGAAGATGAAGACTCTGTGCGAGGGTGTCCTGGTGCCCGCCCTGCCTCGGGGCTCCCAGGCTGTGTGCGGTTCTCTTCTGGGCACACTCTGAAGCCTCCTGGTGTAGGGGGTGCAGAGGAGAACTGCAAACGAACCGATTCAAATGGGAACACGTTTTCCTAAGACTAATATGGGTTCTCAGGTAGAGAATAATTACTATCCTCAATGAACAAGAAAACCACCCAAATTACAGCAAATCCAAGCAAATCCCTTGATTATGAAATACAGACTATGATTCAGCCGAAGCTCTGCATGGCTACCACATGCTGTTGTGAGGGTGTGGGGACAACACGAGAGAATCTTCACCGCGAACTTGACGCGTCGTGGAGAGACATTTGCGTCCTGGCATCGCCTTGCCGGCCCCCTGGAGAAGCTCTATGGGAAGATACTTAATACTGAGCCCTAATAGGATTCTGTGCTCATTATGCAAGAGCAGGCATGGGCTCTGGCCCACGGTAATTATTAAAATCATGTTTATGCCAAGTAATGCAATGAGCGTCACCTATTTTTGACCCACTGCACACAGGAGGTGGGGGAGGTGCTGTTTTACATCTTATCAATTGGATTTAGGCTGTGTTTGCATCCAGCAGGAGTGGGAGGTCTGGCATGGTGATTGGTGGCGGGGCCAGTGGACAGTTGACTGTTGGGCTGCTCTTCCGGCCCAGAGCCAAAGGGACCACCGCCCTCTGCCGACCAGGGCAGTCTGGCGGTGCCGGTGTGGGGTGTGTTGGCTCCTGTGTGGCTGCAGGATGAGATGTGACTCCCTGGCCTGGGCTCAGGTCTTCAGGAGTCAGGACTGGCAGGTATGAGCGGGACACTGAATCCGCACGGTGCCGGCGCCTGGCCCTGGTGGAGGTGGGGGAGCTGGGCTGGCCGTGGAGGTGCATGTGGCGTGCCTGCATCCCAGCCCTGGGGTAAGAGATTGGGTCCCTGGAGGGCAGGACCCAACAGCTCCCATCTCACCCATGCCTGGCACCTTCCTGGGAGTCCCATGGGTGTCACTCTGGAGAGGAGCAGCCACAGCCACCTGCACAGGGGTCCGTGGGCATTCTAAATGCTGATGACTGATGATGCTAGGGGCTGATTCTGCTGGCAGCAGGGGCTTCTGCCCCCAGTTCCAAGGGGAGCAGAGTTCCCCACTGCTCCTTGTCGAGGCAGAGAGGAGGCCTTTCTGCTCCCGTGACCTCCAGCCTGGAGGCTGCTGGGTGGGCTCCTATGGAATCAGCAGCTGGACAAGCCCCTTCTGGTGGGTCCCTCCCCTGCCCCCTCCTATGCTCAAAGCACATGCACTGGCACTTAGGTGGCCTCTGCCTGTAGGGGACAGGGTCTCTGGGTGCCCAGACAGGAGGCCCAGCCACAGCAGGAGGAGGGAAGAAACCAGGGCCTGGAAGACCCTCAGAAGTGGGTGGGACTCCTCTGCACCCCAGGGCTTCACTACCACAGAATCCGGCCCACCAGAGCATCCCCAAGCCCTGGGTGGCACTGACACCCTAACAAGCTGTTCTCATTATTCCAGGTAGCTGTGTATCTGGTAAGTGCAAATAGATTTCTTTCAGCAGAGAGGCTGCTTGCCCAGCTCCTCAGGCTTTGTTCACTGTGGCTTCAGTGCCTTCGTCAAATGGCTTCCCGCAGTCACAGCCGACCTGGGGCTGTCCGAGGCAGAGGCCGCTATTCCTTGTCTGCAAATCCAGGGAGGAAGATGCGGAGTACGGGGTTTCCAGTGGGAAAGCTAGGAGGCCAGGGCAGCTCCGAGCTGCTGGAGCCCGGCTCATGCCCTCCCAGGTGGTGTCAGGCAACTGAGCACCCCATGCATGCTGTGGGCCTTGTCTCCCGCCACGGGCTCTCTGCAAAGACTCGGGCCCGGACCCCAAAGGCGGCATCATGTCCCCTGAAAGGGCTGAGGGTGCGTCGACCCTGAAGTTCGCTCTTCGGCAGCTTCTCCCTTCCTCAAGGAAACTGTTAATAGGAAAAGAGTATAGCAAAGCAAGAAACCCAGTGCTAACTATGGAAATCAGATAAAAGGGAAGTAATATAGCAGAGCTTATTCCTAATCAGTAAAAAGTTCAAAAATAGATAAATATTATACATTCCGTCAAAAATTTAAAATTAATTACCATTTTAGTATCTTTGACGTTGTCAATGAATTTGATTACTATTCTCAATTATAGATTTTTGCAAATTATCTCCCTTCCCCAAAGTACAAGTGACATTTCTAATTGCAAATCTAAGAATCTGTTTCCCAAAATAGATGGAAAGGACAAAAATAAGTGTGGCAGATAATGACAATTCATCACACAGCTTCGGGCATGCCGTCCCAGGCTGCAAGCACCCGGAGCCAGTGTTCAGTGACCTTCCTCCCTGGAGGGGGGCCCGGGGCCAGCCCTGCCTGCCCCAAGAAAGAGGCCACGAGAGCAGAGCAGAAGGCGGAGGGACGGGGCTCCCCCGCTTGGCACACACAGAAGCGCTAAGCACCTGCTAAGCCTCTGGACCTCAGCCTTGACGTCTCAGCCGTTTGCCAGGAGACAGTGCCTACCCCACCTTGCCCCAGGCAGAATGGGGAACCCCCTTTCTGGTTTCCTTCTGGGCCTATTCCTGAAATGCTTCTCACGCCATGGAGGACGCCTTGTTTTAATGCTGACTCTCCCCGTGTGGGAGAGTTCTCTTCATTCTGTACCCTGAGCTCCATGCCAGGCACCCCACTGCAGCACCCATGCAGTAGGTGGTCCTCATAGACAGGTGGGGTGGGCACGAGGAGGGGGATCCTGAGCCCCGAATTCTCCATCCTCCCCTGCCCACCCGGTAAGCTCTGGCATCCCAGGGGAGGTGGCCCACCTGTGACATGTAGACCTTGATAGGACCCTCCTGCTACTGATGGTGTGGGGGTTACAGAGGAAACGCGGGGTCAGTGGCCCCAGCACCATCTTGGGGTGAGGGCACACTGAGGATGCTTCTTGAATGACTGGAGGACGTGGACGGTACCCAGCTGAGGTGTGAGGGCGCCTGACTGTCCCCACAGCCGCACAGCTGAGAGCCTGTGTGACTTCCTCAGTCAGAGCTGGCAAGCCACAAGGCTGGGCTGCAGGCCCAGGGTCTGACGTCCCTTCATCCATCCCAGGGCTCCACTGCCCACCTCACCAGTGCTGCAAGAAGGTCTCGGGGGCAGTTTCTGCCATGACGGCAAAGGCATTTGCATCCCCCGGTCCCAGTGGTCAGAAACATGTGACACAGAGTGCTTTTCAGGTCTGCATTGGCATTAGTTCAGTAAACTGAGTTCCTTCTGGCACAGTCACCCTCCTATGCCAGGACCCCAGCAGACCGTAGGACAGAGTGTCAAGGGGAAAAGGCTATGTGAGACTGTGGAATACAGCATCATGGGAGGAGGGGTGTGTGGGGCTGTGGGGTAGAGCATCATGGGAGGGGGGCCTGTGGTGAAGAGCATCATGGGAAGTGGGGTAGAGCATCATGGGAAGAGGGTATGGGCCTGTGAAGCAGAGCATCATGGGAGGAGGGCTGATAAAAGCTAAATTTGGGCTTGCATGGCATCTGTGAGGAGCTGAGAATTAAAGACGAAGCCAGCAAGAGGAAGTAGCATCTCCTGACCATGGATGGAGTGTGGACCGTGGAAGGCTGCATGGGCTGGGTCTGCTCTGGGTGGCATTTGCTTGGATCATCTCTAAATGTTCATTAAGTTTCTTTGGGTGTAGGCAGCTTAATGTGAGGGAGTCCTTAGCCGGGGACTTGCCTGTGTGGAGCCTGCCCTGCCTCTGTCCCACATTCCTGGCTACTCTGGTGGGGAGCACATCTCTCTGGACATCTGCTGTCCACACCTGCATGGGGAAAGCTTGGCTCGGCTCCAAACCATTTGTGTGACCTTGGTTTCCTAAACCTACAGCTTTTCCTCTTCCATGTACCGTGAGCCCTGCCCCACACGGCCAGCGTGTGTCTGAGTCTTCCTTGGTGCTGCCGAGGTGAGGCGGGGCAGGACTGTGTGGGCAGAGACTGGAAACCAGCCCAACGGACAGACAGATGTCAGTGTGCCCAGGGGACAGACAGACCCAGTGTGCCTAGCAAGAGGGAGCAGCAGGTGCTCAGCAGTGACCCCCACCACCTAGTCGTCTCCCAGGGAGGACACGCTATGGCATGCTGTGGGGTGGCTGGTGTGGTGAGGGGGAGGCAGGGCTGAGTCCAGGCTGAGACAGGGCCTAGTCACTGATTCTTGTGGTGCGAGCCGCACACTGTGGGATTAGCGCTGGGTCCAGGCCATGGACTTGGCAGAGTCTCTGGTTCCGGGGTACCTTGCCACAGTGGCTGCTGGTAGGCACGGGGTGGAGAGTTCCCAGCAGGGCTGAGGGGTGTGGGAGGGGGACCCCAAGGTCTTGCTTTCCGTGTCTGCACAGGCAGTGCCCTCTCTGCCTGGGGCACCATATTCCTGTGTGGTACTGGGCATCGCCTACCCATCCTGAGGACCCTGCTGTACTGCAGGTCTGGGGGTGGCTGTCCCCAGTGAGGCCGTGGCCTCTGTGTGCAGGTCAGTGTAGCCCAGGGCCCATGGCCTTGCACCTGGTCCCTGGATACCAGTGGGACTCCAACAGGGGCACCGAGTCTCAGAGTCACAGAGCCCAGGCCGAGGGCAGCGCGCCAGGCAGCGGTCCGGCAGGCAGTTCCGACTCTATTACTCAGCCTGGCTCGGCCATTTCATTAAAAATTAGAATTCTTGCTTAATCATTTTTGTGGCTCTGACTCACATCTGATGAGAGATTTTCATGATCACCCATAAATTTGAATGCTTATTTAAGAAAAAAAAAACCCGCGGTGGAAATTTATGACAAATCGCGTACATTTTCCATCCCAGCCTCCTGCTGCCCGCACATGGGAAGGCCCTGTCCCTAGCAGAGGCTCCGAGGCTCCAGGGCGGGTGACAGCTGCCCAGGTCTTGGCCAGAAGTCTGACTTCTGGGGTGCTGCCGTCACCGTGATTCTGAGCAGAAGACATCGCATCTCCCCAGGTTCCGGAGCCCAGGCTGTCCCAGTCTAGGGGGCTGGGTAAGAAGACCAGCACAGCCTGTGTGGACCGTAGTGACTGGTGACAGAGGGAGTGGCTCAGGGGTAGGACACAAGGGCCATCCAGCCCCGGTCCCCGCAGGCTTCCACACCGTCACCCTTTGCCCTAGCCCTCGTGCGCCAGCCAGAGCTGTGCTGTGAAGAGTAGGGAACTTGGGTCCCCATCCTTGGGGCCCCACATGCAGGAGGTGTTGGGTGTCACCTGTTCCCCTCAGTGCCATGGAGCCCTTGGCCAGGCTCAGGGCCCCCCTCTGGGTATGGTATGGGGACTTCTGCACCCCGGAACCTGGCTTCAGGACTTTCCGCTGGCTGGTGTGTTTGCCCCTTTA
Organism: Hydrochoerus hydrochaeris; assembly: GCA_004027455.1. NCBI lineage: Eukaryota > Metazoa > Chordata > Mammalia > Rodentia > Hydrochaeridae > Hydrochoerus > Hydrochoerus hydrochaeris. The sequence continues at coordinate 21,966 of PVLA01008908.1, forward strand.
CGTAGTATTTTAGATTCACTTCCGTTTGCCTGAATCCTGTCTGCTCCTGCGGTGTTTCTGGGTTAAAATGGACAACTTGTCCCATTTCCCCAGGACTCGGCTTTAAAGCCGGAAGTCCCCGGCTGTCTGCCAGGCTGTCTTGAATACAGATGAGAAACAAGAGTGTCAGGGTGGACGCTTTCCACCATCTCCTGGGGACACCTGTGTTCCTGTCCCAGCCGCAGGCTGCAGTATTCAGGGTGGCCTGACTCCAGGAGGCTTCTGTCTTTGGGTCCAGTCAACAGGACAGAGCCTCGCCTTGTAGATAGGAGCTCACGGGCTTGGAGACAGCAGGGGATGGCAGACACGGACCAGACACCTGGGGCGCCTGGAGTCCTGCTGGCCTGTGAAACTGGCTGTGGGTCCCAGGAGGACCCAGGTGGTGCTGGTGGTGGTGACGACGTGGGGCTGTCCCAGGCTGATCTCTCCATGGGACCCCACGGGTGGTCACCCTTTGCCTCCGCGTCTCGCGTCTCCTCTCTGCCCCCTCTGCCACCCCCAGTGCAGACCAGGTGCTCAGTTCAGGAACTCACTGCTGTGGGGCGGGAGTGGGTCCACCCTCTTCCTGAGGGTCCCTGGACTCTGCGGGCCTGGGGTTGCTGGCTCAGGGCACCGCAGCTGTGGCAGGGCTGGCCCTACAGCAAGTGAGGCTGTGCTCGGTACGTGGGAGTGTCACCGCCTCCCAGAGCCAGCTGCACAGTAATCCACTGGGCCCCTGGTGTCTGCTGGGCTGTCCAGCGGCCCCGTCCTCCCTAGGTGCCCTTGGGCCGAGTGTCAGGAAAGTGTCCAGGTGCAGCGGGGGTGAGCAGGCCAGGACACAGGCCGCCCCCAGGAGCCTGGGGATGGTGAGAAGATGCTGCCGAGCAGGATGTGCAGGGGACCGCCACCACTTCCGGTCTTACCAGACAGTGCCCGTGTGGTCCTCCAGGCTGGTGCAGCTGCAGAGCCAGTGCCCTGGAGCTGCCCACTGCTCTGTGCCCGTCCCTGGCTGATCGCTGGCCCCTTGGTAGGCCGGGTTCAGCCCAGTGCTGATGGGACCTGATGGCGTTGCTGATACAGGGTGAGCTTGCCTCGGAAGCAGGGCCGGGCCATTTTTCATTAAGTAACGTGATTTGTTGCATTACTATGCAGGGACAAAGGGCTCTGCCGTGCTGAGAGCCAAAAAAAAAAAGTCATATAGTGTTGTTATTCATGGGCTGGTGCCACGCGCCAAGAATATTCCTCATTTTGACTTAAATGTATCTTCTGCCCACTCAAAGCAAATGCAATTTTCCTTTTTATGACTGCAGGTTATTTACATGGGGAAAGTTTAAATAAGGCCCGCTCCTCCATGGCCACGCTCCTGCCACCTCAGAGGGCAAG
>PVLA01008908.1:23466-82616 GCA_004027455.1 Hydrochoerus hydrochaeris
CCTGTGGGCAGTCCTCTGGGCTCTGCAGAGACCCAGGAGATGCACAGGTCCTGCTGAGAGGCCAGGGGCGACACTGGGAACCGACTTGGTCATCGGGGACTTCCATTCCGAGCTGGGTCCTGTGATTCCCCTCCCATCACTGGGGGTGCTGGTGTACACTTGGGGCAGGGCAGCTCCAGCCTCACCTGCTGGTGCACCAGAGACCAGGCTGGCCCTGCCTAGGGTACCCGCTGCAGCAACCCGCACTCCCATGGCACAGGGGCCTGGCCGAGGAGGGTCACGAGCCTGTGCCCACCCTTCCAGACCAGAGACCTGGCAGAAAGGAACAGGGTAAGCTCAGCCCTTCCTGACTGCAAGCCAGGAGGTGCTGGCCCCTGACCGTGGCTATGGGGAAAACTCAGGAGAGGGCAAAGTTCAGTGGTCAAGGCTTTATAAGCAGGAAATGGCAAGGTCCATTTCCCTGGAGGCCCCAGTTGTCCACTGGGGTCCTGAACGGGGGACAGGAACTAGGCTCAGGGCTCAGGACTCAGAGCTGGGAAATGGGGCTCAGGCTCTAGTCCTCTCTTGGTGCCCCGGCTGCCCCTGACTCCTGCCTCCACTCTGTCTGCTGGGGCTGCAGGGTGGTTTTGGAGTCCAAGGACCTGTGGTGGCCTGGGCAGTGCCTGGCAAGTCGCTGGAGCAGACTGTGACACCTCGGAGCCTCACGGGCTGTCTGAGAGGACGAGAAGCTCAGGGAGGGGTTGTGAGGAGGAGGAGGGAGACCAGTATGGTGGGGTCAAAAGCTCTGAGCAGGGCAGGCAGCGTGGCTCTCTCTAGTTCAACTCTGTCACCAAGGCGGCCACTTGGTGTGAGGTCCCCTGAGACAGTGGTGGGACTCCCTGGGCAGAGTTGGTTGGGGCAGGTTTCAACGGGGTGCCTTTTGGAGCTCCTGAGACTGTTAGGGAACATCAGTGTTGGGGGAGGAGAGGCCAGGATGCCACCAACACCCCGCAGGCCCAGAGAGCTGGCAACTCACCCGATCTGTCCTACAGTGGGCAGTGTGGGCCGTGGCTGGAGGGGGAGGCCCTGGGTGGGGACGGAAGGGCCCATGGGTAGCATGGGCCAGCAGGATGTGTGCTCTGCCGCCGGCCTGCCCTGATCTCAGCAGGGGCGATGTGTTCTTAGAGAGCTCAGCAGCATGGAGCCTCTGGACGCCTTTACAATGTGCAGGAAGGGCTGGGAATATAGCTCAGCCGGGAAAAGGGCGGCTGCCCACCATGAGCCTCCATGAGCAGCAGGGTCAGCCCCCCACAGCCTACCTGTGTTGTTCTGAAGTCACTCTCTCTCAGAAGAGCCGCTGATGGGCCCCTGCGCTTCCTGTGACCTCACCAATAAAGTTCTGCAGGGCAGGTTGCACAGCACAGGGACCTGCGACCCACCGAAGGAGTCTTGCGCGTGATTGGCTCCACGGACCATTTGTTGTTCAGGGACACAGCCTGTGGGAGGCCCTGGAGTCACTTCACAATCCTGCAGGCTATCACAGAGGGGAACCTGGGCCGTAGGCGGTTGTGCAAATGTGGACTCTGTTGTTTACGTGGCAAACAGCTGCCCGGTCCATGGCGTCTGCGCACTGCCTTCCTTCGGGACCGGCCACGCCTCTCCGTACGCCCTGCCACTGGAGCAGATGCCGACGGCACCCTGGGCAGCAGTGGATGGAAGTCCAGTGTAAGGCTGTGCATTCCCAAGAGACGGGCGGGTCAGGGGCCATCCGGTACAGCCAGTGCGGAAGGGGAAACGTGGAACCGAGGCTGCCCTGCTGCCCTCGCAGAGGTCCCGTTGCTGGAGGTGCCACAGCCCTTGGACGCTCCAAGGCCGGGAAGGGCATGTTCCGCTCCCCACTGCTGGGGCTCAACTGAGTCCCCCAAATGCATGTGCTGAAGCGCCAGCCCTCAGGACGTCAGGAGGTGGCTGGACTTCCAGGCAGGGCTTGCACTGAGGTGACAATGGTAAGTGAGGTCACAGGGTGGGACCTCATGAGAAGAGCTCAGGACACAGGTGCCCGGAGGGATGAGTTTGTGTGGACATGGAAGGAGGACACCTTCACGGGAGACCAGGCCTGCTACCACCCTGACCTTGGATACATAGCTTCTGGGACGACTCAGCCACTGCTCTGTGCCCAGCAGGGACAGCGGGCTTAGAGCTCATGCCTGCACTGGCCCCATGCCTGACAGGTGGGTGGGTGGTGACTCTAGTGTCAGGCACGGCGGCCCTCTTGGATCTAGTGTCCTGGAAATGTCCACTCTGGTCAGATGTGCCAGGACCTGGCTGTGAGGAAAGGGCCGGGACCCTCACTCTGCAGGAGACGTGACAGGGGCAGGACAGGAGCTGCCTGCGGGTGTGGGCTGGGCTCTCTTTGAATAAGCAAAGCCCATGAGCACCGAGGTCTCAGAACCCCGGCTTGAGGCATGTGCGATATTCCCTCCCATCAAATACGAATTGAGAGCCTAGGGCGAGCCAGTCTGTGAATTCCCAATAGGGCCTCCTGCTTGGGGACAGCCCTGTCCCTGTCCCTATGCTCCAGGGGGACACAGTGGTCAGCTGGACTGGTTAGACCTTCTCTGGGGCCCCAAAGCTCAGGCTTTGGACTTCCTGCAGAGCTGGGGTTCTGGAAGCCTCCTCTTCTGCGGGGTCAGCTGCAGCCCAGGCTGTAGGTGGAGGAAGTGTCACATACGGGAGGGCCCTGCAGCCTGTGGGTAGCCAGAGATATGGCTGGGCGCGGGCTGGGGTGAGACAGAAGGGACGGGCTTGGGGAGCAAGATGTCCACTACGGCATCTCAGGGCCGAGGCGGGGGCTCGGCGTTCCCAGCATGGCTTGTGTTTGCTGTGGGCCTGGGCCCCAGGCCGGGTCCCTCTTAGAATGGGTGTGTCCTTGACACTGACTGTGTGGCCTCAGGAAGATCCTTGACTGACAGTAGTGTCCTTATCTCCACTGGACGATTCCTGGACACTGCGCCCAGGACTCTCCAGCCCAATGACGAGACATTCACGCGCCGATCAGTTTCCTCAGCCTTATCAGACCGAGTGCTGATAAGGCCACTTGGTGGCCAGCGCAGGTGTTCTTGTTCCCATCTCAGTGACTAAGGTCTGCACCCAAGTCACACGTCACACCCCTCACGAGGATGAGCAAAGGGGCACAGAGGCTGCAGGATTCCAAGAGGGAGAACTGGCTCCAGGGGGAAGCCACGTTGTGGTCCCACTGTGGTCCCGATGTGTCTCCAGGCCCCAGGGGCTCCTGCTCTGGGGTCCCGCCAGAGCGCCAAGCTCCGGGACAGCACCCAGGGCCAGGGTGGGGGAGCCAGCAGAACTTCAGGGGAAGAGGCAGCGAGACTGCCCAGGGCTCCAATGCTTGGTCATCAGAGACCAAGCTGTGGGCCCAGAGCCCTGGCCAGGAGGAGGGCGGGGTGCTGTGTGACGCCCAGCCAGCGTCCACCCAACAGGATGCACCAGTGTGGCACTGGGCCTCAGGGTACTGGGGAGCCACTCCCCAAACCCCGAGGACACCCTGAAGCTCACGACAGGCAGGGCAGGGCTCAGGCGTGAGCCCGAGGGTCCCCATCGTCGTCCCGCCTGGCCGCCCTCTCACAGGCGGTGAGCACGGGCCTCCGCCGGGCCTGCTTCCTTTAGTTCTAATGCTCCCGGTGTCTCTTATTTTATTTTTTGGCAAAATTAGATGAGAAGAAAGCTCCCTCTGTATGACAGTCACTTCTGCAAGAAAAAGCAAATTAAATTATTCCTGGGAGGCTCTGTCTCCTTTCAGGTAAGAAAAAACACAGTTTGTACAGAGCGTTTCCTCCTGGAGGCTGGACTCCCCTGCTGCGGAGGAAGGGCCTTCAGTCCCCCAGGGAGGGGCTCCACAGCGTCCGTGACACTGTTCCTATCTGCCGAGACACCATAGTGTGTCCACGTGCATGTGTGTGCCTGTTCACACGTGCAAATAAATGTGACCCCTGTAGGTGTGCAGGAGTGTAGGTAGGGGTGTGTATGTGCCCATGTGAGGGTGTGTGTGTCAGGTTGCAGGTGTGGCAAGGCCTGAACATCTGTGGAAGGACAGTGACCTGAAGTCCATGAGTCACTGCCAGGGGAGAGGGGAGACCCATGAGAAGTCTTTTATTTGCTTTGTAGCAAAACAGAAAGATAAAAATTCCAAGTCTGCTTGTTTAAGTCAGACGATGACACCAGCTCTAAAACAACTGGAATGCAGATGTGAGTAAAGGCGAATGCCCACGTGTGACCCCTAGGAAATGCCCACGAGCAACCCCCAGTAAATGTCCACGTGTGACCCCCAGTAAATACAGGACGAGCCCTAAGGCACAAAGTGCCTGCTCAGGGCGTGCCTTGGCACCCAAGCCGTGTGCACCTGTGGATCCGGGCACTGGCTGGGACTGTGCTCTGTGGGTACCCAGCGCCAGGCCTGCCTCTGTCCTCACCGGAGCCAGGAGGGAGCAGAGCGCAGGCCGTAGCTCAGGCCTCCCAGGCACGCCGAGGGGTGCAGGCCGTCTCTGCGGGGGCAGACGGGGTGCAGGGTTCTCTCTGCCTCCTTCCCAGCAGCTGCCTCGCCCCGCCCCTTCCCACAGTGGCCAAGCAGTGCCCAGAGGCTTTGCAGTTGTGTGACTTGGGGTGGAGAAACTGAACTCGTAGGGCCTGGGCTGTCCCAAGGGATGGAGTCCCAAGCACGCCGAGTCGGTAGTGAACAGTGTCCTCCCCGGGCAGGCTGCCTGCCCCACAGAGGCAGGTTCTCCTCTGTGCCCTGAGGTCCAAAGCCCCGGCGGTCCTTCGCCTCCTGACCAGCTGGAGCTCAGAGTGCTGAGCATCCGGGTCTCCCAGCATCCTCAGGGCCTCCCACCTGGAGTCCTCTCTGCCCACCAGACTCAGGGAAGCTCACGGCCACCTGGTGCAAAGCAGGGCCCAGCTGGGTGCCACATGCTCTGCAGGTTCCCACCCTCCATTTCTCCTGGTCCATGATGCTAATGTGCCCGGGCCACACTGCCACTGTCTTGGGAGGTCCCTTTACCGCCCAGATCTTCTGGGTTCCCACCAAGGGAGCCAGGAAGGGATAAGTCCTCCTCAGATGCTTCTCACCATGAGGGATGTTATTTTTGCTAAGTACATCTGCAAAACACATCTGTTAATTTTCTGTATTTGTTTATCCACAGTAAAAATCTGAATTAGTAACTGTTTCACACTGCAGCTCACAAATAAACAGGAAAAAGACAACACAGCAGAAAGCTCAGAGCAAATGAGCTCGAATGTTCTTGGGCAAATGAGCTCGAATGTTCTTAGGCAAATGATTGGACAAAGGACAGGAGGGAGAGACAAGAAGCTGGTTTGGTCAGATGCATCTACCAGTACCGCAGGAGGGGTTGGGGACAGGGAGTGGAACCCAGCTTGCTGGGCTCCATCGTGCCGGGGCAGGAGCCCGCCAGCCAGTGGGGACCACAGGAAGGTGATGGCCACAGGCTCCGGGCCCAGCAGCTTCCTGTGAGAGGGGCGGGACCTGAGCTCCCGGGCACAGGCTGACGTCTCAGTCACATCCCGGCTGTCTCTTCCCTGGTCCTGTCCAGTGTGTATCCACAAGTCCACCTCACAGGACACCAAGGCTGGTAAGGAGAGGAGTGTGTGCTCACACCCAAGCACATGGATCCCAGTTACCCAGACGATTGGAGAGAAGAGAGGTGCGGGGCGGAGCCTGAAGGACCCAGGGGTGCTGCCCCAGGCGCTTGGTGCTGGCTGGGGACGATACAGGATGGGTCCCGCCTGGTGCCCTCCTGTGGGGAGTGGCCAGGAATGCGTGGGACATCTCCCAGTGCATGGCCACCACACAGCTTCCATGGCCAGGGTGGCACAGCCCTCGGCCACATGGCGGAGGGAGTTTACCCACTGGGGAGAGGACTGTGGCTTTGAGGGTTGTCACCTCCACCTGCCCCACAGACCCGTGTGACGGCAGCTGAGCAACAGGAGAACCCTTCTCTTTCTCTGTGAAGAATTACACATCTTCAGAGTTAATGACAGGCTGCTCTGTCACCCTGAGACTAATAGTGAAGGGACATTTTTTTCTTTTCTTTCTTTTTTTAACTTCAGATGAATGCAGTTGAAGGAAGTGGCCACCATTCTTCCTGAGGGTGCCGAGACAAGCTCTCCGGCACTGAGGGTGCAGAGGGGACACAGGGTCACAGAGCAGGAGGAAGGCAGGAGGGGGACAGGAAGCTGTGGTCCATGGGGACCCTCCCAGAGTGGACTCCAGCCCAGCTTCCAGCTCCTCGCGCAGCCAGCAGGGTTCATAGAAGCCACCAGCAGCCTGCCCGGGCTTGGACCCTCCTGGGTGGTGGCACTTAGCTCTCACTTGTCCCGGGGGACATTCTGTGGGGTGGTCACCCCTGGCCACCTTTCAGGTCAGAGCCCAGCTGTCCCTTCTGGCTGCTGCCACTTCGAGGAGAGCTTGCCATGCTGTGGCAGCAAGGCAAAGTCCCCTGGTTCAGCAAGGCCCTGTACCCAGCCAGGCTCTGCATGGAGCAGTCCTTCCTCTGAGCAGGGGCTCAGGGAGCAGCAGGACCCCAGCCTAGGCCCAGGCTGCCGGACCGGCCACAGCTGCACAGCACGGGGTGATGTCCACAGCCACCAAAGCCTCGTGTGGCCTCACAGGAATGTGCGCAATGTTGGTGGTTTGTGTATCAGTTAAAAATCAGTCAATCAGTCATCAGTCAACAGCCTCCTGGCTCTGTGGCTTAGAACCCTGAAATGCAGAAGTGGGCAGAGCTGACTCCTTCTCGGCCCAGGGCCAGCGTCTCCTCCCTTGGGACCCACTCGCTCTCCCTCTGGCATCTCTTTGGCCAGCTTCCTCTGCAGGCTCCTTGGGTCAGGGCCTCCCCACCAAAAGTCCCTCTAACTGCATGCGGTCTCCAATGTCCTCATGCTCCAGAACCTGGAGCTCAGGACACCAAGGGGAGTTTTGGGGACATGGTCTCGCCCACCACAGCTGAGGATGGTCACGCCAGCTACTCAGGCAGTGCTGTCCACAGTGGGATACGGGCAGGGCCACCTCGGGCTGAGGACAGCAGGGCAGGGGACATGGACAGAGACATCCCAGGAGGAGGAGGGCAGGAGGGGTAAGGGGGGAGGAGGCGTCAGTGCTGCTGCTGTCCAGGGCTGTCATTCCAGGAGCCACATAGTCTTTGCGTGTGTGTGTGTGTGCGCGCACGCATGCATGCGCTAGCAGTCGCCGAGTTACCAGATCGTAGTATTAGATCTGCCCCCGCAGGGACACCATCATCCATTACATAAACAAATAGCACAGACTCATTAAGTTATTAATATCATACGGAGGCACAATCTCCCTGTTTACATCTGTGAACAGATTTATGAATAATACAACCGTAAATCACCCGGAAGCGAATGCGCGCGGGCATGGGGAGGGCTTCCTGGCCCGGGCCCGGGACGGCTGCCCCCTTGCAGGCTCCGGTGCCCGCCAGCACCCACCCTGGGTCCTGGGCCTCTCGGCCGCCCGCCTCCCCGCCCTGGCACCGTGGCTCTCACCCTGGCTCTGGGCACCTGGGCGGCATCTCTGTGAGCGGCTCCATGTGCAGAAAAGCTGGTGCGTAGGCGCTTGGATCGCTCCTTCGGGGCTCCGATATTTTTCAAAGTTCTTAAATTTTAAGGCCGTTAATGTTGGTGAGTGCGTGTCTGTGACGGCTGGGATTCGGGTCACGGGGGAGCTGACGGCGTACGTGACACATCCCAACTCTTCTTCTCCCCTCCCTGCGCGTCTCTCGGCTCTCTTGCCACCCCCCCATGTCCTGTTGTCTGTCTTTCATTTTGTCCTTTATTTATATTTTGGAATTCTCATGCCAGAGGAGCCATACGATATTCAAGCGTCCATGTCTGGTGGAGTTCGCTTAAACTTCCGAGCCCCAGTTGCTCCTGGTTTCCACGCGGGCCTAGAGTGTGTCCGTGGAGTGTGAACACCGCATCCTCTCTGTCTGTTCGTCTGTCCATGGACACTCAGCACTGTTCAGAGGCAACTTGCACAGAGGGTTCCTACCTGGGCTTTTCCACACTTTGAAGCCAAGCCTCAGTTTACCGGGGGGGGTGTCTCTGGAGGGCAGAGGGGTGCAGAGCCCCTCCCAGCCAGTGCGGTCTGCGGACCCTCCTGGCCACTCCGTACTGTGATTCAGGAAGTCTCTGCTGGCCAGTTCACAGGAAGGTGGCCCTGTGTGTCCCCAGCCCCACAGTGCCTGGACTCCGGAAGCCTCCATCCATCCTTCCGCCTCTTCTCTCTACCCGAGAGGTGCTCGCTCCTTCGAAAAACCTGGATGCCACCTCCTCTTCCGCACTCGCAGCCAACTCCAGCGCGGGCGCCTCCGGTCCGCCCCTTCCTCCAGGCAGGACGGCAGGGTCCCTGTCACCGAGGACCCCTTCCTGCAATGGAGGAGGAGAAGCCTTCTTGCACCTGACCACTGCCATCCTAAGGACAGCTCAGGGCTGGGCTGGGACATGTGGCTGGATGGCCGTGTGACATGCAGCGGGCTGACGAGAGTCCCCGCCAGTGCCCACAGAGAACATTCTTCAGAATGAAAAGGCAAAACCAAAGTGTTCCGTTAGCACCTTACTGGCTCCGGATGGTGCAGCCGGGTGCGGAGCGAGGCCCCGGGCTGGGTGTCCACCTGGCGGGGTGTGGACAGGGCCTCGGCCTGGCGGGTGTGGATGGGGCCTCTGCCTGGCAGGCATGGACAGGGCCTCCGCTGGCGGGCGTGGACGGGCCTCCACCTGGCGGGGTGTGGACAGGGCCTCGGCCTGGCGGGTGTGGACGGGGCCTCTGCCTGGCAGGCATGGACAGGGCCTCCGCTGGCGGGCGTGGACGGGCCTCCACCTGGCGGGGTGTGGACAGGGCCTCGGCCTGGCGGGCGTGGATGGGGCCTCGGCCTGGCGGGCGTGGACGGGGCCTCCGCCTGGCGGGCGTGGACGGGCCTCCACCTGGCGGGTGTGGACAGGGTCTCCACTGGCGGGCGTGGACAGGGCCGCTTATCTATCATCCTGCTTACTCACGGCGCCAATTTAATTACGCAAACCTGATCCGAGCCTTAATTAAATTTTAAAAAATGTGGCCTGTTCTCTGCAGGAACAATGGAGACGTCTTCCCACTCCGCTTCCTGCTGAATCGGCTCCTCTGTGAAGCGAGCTTCGGGGAGACATAGGCACGGAGGGTCACCAGGCGGGGCCCTCACAGGCCGGCTTGGCCTCATTATCTGGAGCGCTCTGCGGCCCTGCGCACACCTTTGACGGTCGCCCGCGGCCCAGGGACGGCCGGGAAAGCAGCGCTGTTTGTCAATTTAATATCGCAGAACAAACAGCCTGAATCTCTGTCAACAGCCATTATGTGGAATCGTGCTGTTTCCTTTCTGTGAATCTAACTCATTACCCTGCGTGATGGATTCGGGCCTGATCCCACTGTTTGCCTTCTGGGGTTCAGCCAACAGACTCCCCATTCCAGGATGCGGTGTCCGGGCTCCTCTGCAGAGGCTCCTAGACCCCACTTCTGTGTGGGAGGGATGGAAGGAACCCCGGGAGGGACAGAGGCCTGGGCCAGCACCCAGTCCAGGCTCCCGCTGCAGGGCGACCCCTGAGCCACCAGAGGACCCACTGGTCCCAGCGCCCCCTCTGTGTGGGTCTGCTGCCTACCCATGATGGACTGGGGGAGCACAGAGTGGGGAGACCACACCCACGGGGGACTGACGGTCCGTCTGCCCCTCGCCGTGTGGCTGGTGGCGCCCTGCCCCAGAGGGCCCACACATGCTGCAGCCTCTTCCCTGCCTGGAATGGTGAGTCACTGGGAGCTGGGGCTGGCCCTGGGTCCTGGGCAGGATGCAGGAAGCCGGGAGGAGCTCAGCCTGGCCACAGCGGGCATCATGGGGGAAGGGTGAGGCATCCCCCGGCTGGAGGGGCAGCTGCTGTGCTCTGTGGCCCCAAACCCCCACAGCTCCTGCTCTCTCTGAGGCTCTGCTAGGTCCCAACGATGCCCTGAGAGTCCGGCGCCTCCCCGTCTGCATCCTACTGCTGTGCGCCTCCCTGCCATGTGCACCCACCGCAGGACCTTCGCTGCCCTGACTCCACTTGGCACCCTGTGTGTAGCGCTTTACTTTGGTTCAATTGTTCCTTTCAAGGGGTGCCTTGGTCACCCTATTCACATGAGCACGTCCTATCCCATGGCCGTACCCCGTCCTGCCTCCTGGTTCTCCCCAGCATGCATTGTCTGTCTGTCAGCACAATGGTCTTAATTATTTCCCTCTGGCAGGGACAGAACACCCGACACCCACAGTTTAAAGGAAGAGAGTTTTTACTGTTTAGAAGTTCAGTCCTTGCTTGGTCGGCAGCTCCAGGCAGCGTGGGGAAAGGGTCTGGCAGAGGAGAGCAGCTCACCTCATGGTGACCCGGAAGCATAGAGCAAAGGAAGGAGCCAGGGAGGGAGACAAACCCTTGCAGGTCACGGCCCGGTGACAAACTCTTCCAGTCATCCACACCTTCTGCCAGCAAGGCAGCCATAAGGTTCCCATAATCCAGCTACCTCCCGCAGGCCCTGAGGGTGACAGTGAGAGCCTCAGGGAGTGCCTGGACCGGGGCCACCGCAGCTCCCCCTCTGTCTGCACCACGGTTTTGTCTCCCTACAGAATTCACTCTGAGACTGAGGTCCCCTTGGGGTGTTTTCTTCTGGCTGCTGTGTTGGGAGCAGGGACATTCTGTAAGTGTCTTAAGTTAAATGAAGCCATAATGGTGGGGCCTTGGTCCAATGGAACCACTTGATGGCCTGTGTCTACTGCTGGCCCTGCAGAGTGTCCCCCACCATCAAGAAGGAGGCACCAAACATGGCCCTAACCACGACTGAGCTGGCTTTCAGCGCTGCCAGCCCAGTGCCCACCCCTGTCCCCCAGCCTTCTTCCCAGCAGGGAGGGCTCAGCATGGGCACTCATGAGGCGGGGGTTTCTCTTGGCTCATGGTTTGGGGGTTGCAGTCTGTGGCCTGTTGGCCCATTGGTTGGGGCCTCTGTTCTGGGTGACGTAGGAATGGACGTCACATCCTCAGCCAGGAGCAGAGTGGGGAGAGGAGAGCTATTCCTTTCTAGGGCAGTTTGGTGGCCTAGCTTCCTCCCAGGAGGCCCCTGAAGGGCTCTGTCTCTCCCAGTAGCTACAGGCCGCGACCGAGCCTTAACATAGGCCTCTGAGACCCTCGGGGGTCCCAACCTCTGCCTGCTCCCCTTACAAACCACAGTCTGCAGGACTGTGCTACAGCAACAGAAAATGCAGCAGACTCTGCGTGCAGCTTTGTCTCTGCTCCCGAGGGGCCATGAGAGCAGCTTTACCAGAGGCAGAGAGCTGGGCACTGGCCTGCAGATCCCACCGGAAGCAATTTCTGCAAAGACGAGATGTCGGGCTGCCTGGTCCTGCCGTAGGGGGAGGCTCCAGGGTCCCATCTCTGTGCACAGGGAGCCCCGCTCTCCAGGTCATAAATTTACCCAGTAGCAGAGGTGCTGAAAGCGTACAAAGCAGAGATAAGGCTCCCTGCAGACAGAGGCGCCGCCAGTGAGAATGAGGCGCTCCTTCCACGCGGGCCTGTCACGGGCGGAGACGGAGCCCCGCCGCCATCTATTCCCGACCGCAGCCCCGCTCCTAAATCACTTGCACGGCGGGACCGATGTGAGTGATATTATTCAATGCGCTTTTCAACGAGATGCAAAATATGTGATAATCATTATTTTAACGTCACTTGGGCCCTCTTGGTCAAGTAACGCTGCATTTCCAAGTCAAAGCTGGCTACAAAATATTTAGGGACTCTACCACGGAATCGCCGCCCCATGAATCAACGCCTGGGATCCCAGGCAGGGCTGGAAAGAAGCGGGAGATAAATTTTCATTCTTTTCACTCGCTCCATTATCCACTCCAACTGAAGTGCCCCAGGTCTCTGTCCCTGAAGCCAAGCTGTGCTCGTGCCATTAATAATCACGGAGGCCACGGCAGTGGGGGCGGGGAATGGCCAAGCTCACCCACGCAGGCAGCGCAACGGGCAGAGCTTCGTGGCTGCCTCTGTTCCCGGAGACCTGGACAGGCGCGTGTGCACACGCACATCATGCGTGGGTGCTGCGAGGCCTCTGCACAGCCACGGGGACTTTGCAATTCGTCACATGCTCCGTGGATTAGCTCAGAGGGTCCTAGAAAGGCCCTGCCTGAGTCTGGCCCTCAGCTTGATTTTCAAACAAAGTTTTATTGGTACAGGGCTGCAGCCACTAAGCTACAGAGGCTGGGAGGGGGTTGCCATGGAGACCACAGGGCCCGGGCAGGGCGGGCTGGAGGTGTTTAGGCCTCTGCAGAGCAAGGGCTTCCTCCCTCCGGTGGTCAGCAGCCTTGGACCAGAGCTGCAGTGACCTGGGGAACCGGGGAAACCCTGCCACTTTCACATCAATTCCCGGCTCCTCTGCTTGCTGTTTCTGATCTTTAAAAAATCAAAAACAAAAACCTTGAACAACCCTCAAATCCTGAAATCAAACATAACCCTCCCAACTGCCAAGAATGTAAATAGAGCCTGAACCAAAGAGCAACTTTGGAACATCTGAGAGGAATTTCTCACCATTTTCTTTGGAAATCAGAGAGACATATGGACTATCCATTTTATTTATTTCATAATGAACATTGCTGGTAGAAATAACACAAAATAAATGTGGCAGAGAAGAAACTTCACACAGGAAAATGTATTATTATCATTTTCACAAAATTTAAATATGGAAAACTTAACTAGGAAAAATTTGAACTATATAAGAAGTTTATGCACTTAAAAAGGGAACTCAGTGTTTATGGCTGGTGTAATTGGTAAAACCTGGCAATATTATATGAATTATTCAATCAAATACTTGTAAAAGTTTTGTCCAAGTAGTTCAAGCACACAAAATAAATTTCAGGAAAATAAAACTGAAAGTAAAGCTACTTATCTGAGTCATTTAACAAATAATTGAATAATTATATTAGTGTAAAAAGTTCTGTCTTGATAAACCTTGACTGGTGTATGTTTTATTTTCAGTATTTAATTTATTAAAAATAAATCAGATGTCTATATGGATTTAAACTGTCCTAATCGTACATGCTGATCAGTTATCAAAATATCCAACCATCTACCCCATTCCTACCTTTTCTCCCATCCACCTACCATTCACTCACCATACATCCACCATCATATACCACCCATCTACCCACACATCATCTATGTCCTCACCCACCCATTCACCCGTCCACTCATCCACCCGCCCATCCACCATCCACCCATTCACCCATCCACCCACCATCCATTCACCCATCCACTCATCCACCCGCCCATCCACCATCCACCCATTCACCCATCCACCCATCCACCCATCCACCATCCACCCATCCACTCATCCACCCACCATCCATCCTCCCATTCACCCATCCACTCATTCACCCGCCCATCCACCTATCTGCCATCCAGTCATCCATCCACCATCTACCCATCCATCCATCTAAACATCACATTGCCATCAAGACAATCAGCTAGCCTTTAATTCATTCCACAAAAAAATTTGACATGGATAACAGAGAATATGTGATAAGTAAAATAATGAACATGTCAGAATCTAGAAAATATTATCAGAATTGAAAGTCAAACCATGAGAAGATGGAAAAGAAGACACATAGGTGGTCCGTGGGCCTGATCAGCACCACCAGGAGCCCACACTCAGTTCCAAGCTTCTTGGTGGACAAAGTGGACAAGGCAAACCCACCTAGTCACACCACATCCTTCCTGTATGTGAGAAGAAAATGCACCGCTCTGATGAGAAAAGCAAATCTTGGCTTGACACTTGGGTCTAAGCACTTTCATCAGTAACGCTTCATTGGGTCCAGTCACAGCAGAGGACAGTGTCTTCTGGGACTCACTGAGGGACATGCCAGAGGGGCACTTCTGCAGCTCTCGATGATGCCGTGCTCATTGTGCAAAGGCATGGAGACTGGTTGGGAGGAGCAGTCACTGGGCTGTGTTGGACCTGCTCCACGAACTCTAAGAATGCACTTGTCTTTCTTTGTAAAATGCAATAATTCAGATGTTCTAGTCTTTGAGAGGAATCATTTCAACAGGAAGGCTAAACCTGTGAGATGCAAAAGACTAGACGCCCACTGGGGTTGTCTTGCTAAACCATGGTTTAGTTAGGGATCAAATCATACAGCCATATACAGTGGGTTGAATGTTGGTCCCCCTGACACTCTGGTGGTGACCTTACTTGAAGCACCCATGCAGATACCACTAAATTGTAGAGCTCAAGAGGACATCACCCTGAGGAACCAAATGGGCCTCTGCCTGAGGGTGAGTGTTCTTGTAAGAGACAGAAAAAAGTAGCGTCACAGGCAAGTGGAGGAGGGACAGAGGACTCGTGTGGGCGCTGGGAGAGGAGGGGAGCAGTCTGCAGGGACCAGGCAATGGTGTGGAGCTGGCTCTCCCAGAGCCTCCAGAGGAAGCCAGTCCCACCAAGACTTTGACTCCAGAATCCTGGTTTCCAGAACTACTAGGCCTTGAATAGTTTGTTATGTGAACCTTGGAGATGAGTGTGTCTTGTACCCTGAATATGTCTCATTTAGCATCATTGGGGGGAGGGGTGATTGATGCCCTTGGATTTAGAACACTGGCTTCCTTCGAAAGGACTTAGAAAACACTAGCTATCTTCTCTAATGGACTTGAATTTATGTAACAATGGATTTATACAATAATCGATATGTTATCAAATGAACGCAGAGATGTCTGTATGCAGATATCCTTCTTCCCCGACCCCCACTTATCTTAACAGGAAGAGCAAACCTAGGCAGGAGAGGTAAGAGAGTGTCTCTTCCGATAGCTTGGACACAAGGCTGACACGGAACAATGACTCTGGATGTGGGTCACCCTAAAGTTTGCTCTGTGGGTCAGGCTCCTAGTGGGCACAGAGCGACCAAGAGGGAGTTTGAAAGTGGGGTGTTTTTATAGGAGAAACTGCGGTGAGAATCTCATGAAACTTGAGACTTCAGATAGAAATTCCAGGAGCCTCAAACTTTCAGAATGCGGTTTTTCAGCATCCTTCTTCATCATTACAATAGAAGAGAAGGCATCTTTGTCTCTTGCCTGAAGATTTTTCCCTCTGAACACTCAAAGCTCTGCCGAACCAAGCCTTCCATCCAATTATCTCACTGCAGCTTAATTTGACTGTTCTGAGCTTCTGTTTCTGGAACCATGTACTTTTGTTGCTAAAATTATACTTGGCTATCCTGAACTTGGTTGGTTCAATTATAATTCTCACTTCTGAAGATTTATTTCTTGCAAAAAACCCTCTGAAGCTGCATGGAAATGTTCCCGCTCCTCCTGTGTTACCTGCCGGGGGAGGACTGGTCCCCACCATGGGGACATGGAACCGGCTTCTTCAGGGGAGTTAGAGAGACCTAGGAGCCCCCTGGCAAACTCAGGTCCATTGGAAGAATTCACAGAGGGCCAACGTGTTCCTATCAGACTCGCAGGACCTGCTGGGTAAACCTGCGCCGCTTCCTTTTCCCATCTTCTCCAATAACAACACACATAAGCTATGAATCGATGTTTTTATTCAGGAAGTGGGGCTGGAGGTGGATCTTGCATTATGGCAGATGCCTGTGTTGTTCTGTCTCTCACTCAGCCCTATCTGCTGCGGACCTACTGTGTGCTGGATTCACACCACCGACTCTGACCCCAGCCTCGCCAGACAGACATGTTAACTTTCTGTTTTTTTCCAGAGAAGGAACTGAAGGTTTGGAGTTCAAGGCCATGCAGCTGCAGTGTGGAGAGAAGGGGTTTAATCCAGGTGTCTCCCCACTGTGCCACATTACTTCACAGAGACGTGAGACCTAGTTGGACACACCCTAGAGGAGACCCACAGCCTGGCAGCCTGGCCTAGCTCGTTTGTGAGCAGGCAACCCGTTTCTTAGAGTTGCACAGCTGTATCTCACAAGCTCCAAGAAATCCCACTGTTAAAAAAAGCAGTTTAACTCCACTGAACTCACAATTTGCTCATTCTTTACCAGAATAAAACCTGGCAAAAGTCCCAAACCAGTATCCAAGGGTCATGCTTGGGGACTTGGAGTACTCCAGAGGGAACTAGCGACAGACCCCGACCCTACAACAGCGTGGTCTTAGGGAATCCCTTTGCACCTCGCTCCTTTTCTCTCTGTTTGATGTAGGAAACCAGCCAAAATTCACAGTCCTGATTAAACGACACTTTTACCTTTTTCTTCCCTGTTTGCCAGCCCAGGGCATTTGCATGCCTTGAAGTTCTAAGTGCCGTTTCTATGGAAAATATTTACAAGAGTTCCTTGATGGATGCAGAGGTGCAGGCCGCCTGCAGCAGGCTGGGAATCCAGCAAGGTGAGAGGAAGCAGGGTGCCCACAGGGTCTTCTAGGGCCTCAGTGCTGCTTCTGACCTCCAGAAAGCTTCTTTCAACTGCTACACCTTCAGAGAGTCCTTCCTGGGGGAAGACGAGCAGAGAGCAGGCCTCCCTGGGCCTCACTGGCAGAATGCCCAGCTTGCAGCAGGCTCCGGACCAGCTGAGCACTTTGGGAAGCCACTCAGATGAGCCTACTTCCCACCATTGCTCACCCCACAGGCAGGAGAGCCCTGCGCCTCCCTCCCAGGGCTGGAGAATTACATGGGATGGTATATAATCGTCTCCTGCCTGAGCACAGGGATTCAATAATGCTGCCTTGCTCTTCGCTATTGGTTCCCAGCTCTGCTCTCCCCACTTGTAGGCTCTATGGATGCTCCCTAGCTGCTGTGTTTGTTAACTTCATGGAGTGACCACTGTCAGCAGCCCTACCCTGATAGATGCCACCAAAACCCTTGGAGGTGCTCTGACCATGAAGTCAGGGAAGCCCAGGCCCAGCTCCCATGGGGATTGTCATGGTCATAGGTGCCTGACTTGTCCTCAGCCCCCAGAGCTGTTCAGGGTTTGTCCTCGTACTGTCTGGTAGAGGGACACTTCCCCAGCTTCAGAGACACGTGAAGGGAGCTGTCCCTCACTCCTGGTCCTGGCTCAGGGATTTTCCTCTCTGCTGTTGACCTGCCCAGCATCCTGAGACCAAGTCTGCACTCAGCATCTCATCCTTGGGCCCTTTGCTGTCCCTGGGTATCAGTGGAGGAGGAAGGAGAGCAGCTTGCAGGCCAGGGGAGAAGCGCCTGCTTACGTCAGCAGGGAAGGCTGTGTCCTGACCTGTGTACATCCTTCCTTTTCTAAGCTCCTGGCATTGGCACAAATCACAGACTGTAATCACCTAACCACTGATAGATTCGCTCAGTGAGCACAGTTTCCTGGAAGCTCCTTAGAAAGGTGTTGTCAACACTGATTCTCAAATGCTGCAGAAAGCCTGCTCCAGGTGCTTACCAGGGCTGCCCAGTGAAAGGACATGAGCCTGGCTGGGTGTCACGCCATGTCAGACCTTGTGACTTCTGGATCCCACTATGGCTGTGATGAGCAAACCCAAACCCCTGCATGCACGTACCTCTCATTTCCCCCGTGAAAGCCCAATTCCTGCTGGGTCTCCTTACTCACACAGCCGCTGAGGTTGGGAACTGAACTGCCTTCCCCAGTGGCACATGCTGAAGACTTGGTCCCCACCTTCAGGAGGTGGGAATTATTTACGGAAGGTCTCGGGTCACAGTGGTCCCTCAGAGGGGATTGCAGGACCTCGTTGTCTTCTTCCTTTCTCTTTGCTTCCCTGTGTGCCAGCTCTGATGCACTGCATACCTCACAGACTTGGAGCAATAGGGTCAAGAGGCCATGGACTGACCCTTCTGAAACCGTGAGCCAAAATATACCCGAAAGTTGACCAACACAGGGTGTGTGTTGGTCACACACACGGCCCTGCGAAATATTCTCACTAGCACTTCCCGTTACTCTTTTAGCAGTGATGAGAAGTCACTCAAAGTCACAGGTCACATTTCGAATGGTAGAGGTAAAACAGGAAGGGCACAGCTGATATTAGCTGTTGTATTTATGGGTCCTCAGGCAAATCTTCCAGGATGCATGGACTCAAGGGAAAGTCTCCTGCATTTCAGGTGTCACCAAGGCTGAAGAGCGGGCATAAGAAGCCTCGAGTGACTGTGTAGACACTGAAGCGCTTGGTGTTGGGTCTACAGCAGGAAAACAGCCAGCCCAGCCCTGGAGTGAACGCTAAGACAGGTAGACAGAGCCATCGGTTTGTAATTCACAGCCATTAAGCTTCTCAGAGAGGCCGCGAAACTTCTTCTCAGGGCAAGAAAGTCTGACAAAAGTTGAAGAGAAGTGTAGCGTCACTTTGAAACATGGGCTTGGGTGCAGTTTCCTGATGCTAAGTGATGGACGTGTCAGCTCAGAATTCACACCTAATCTGTCCGGCAGCTCCTCGGATCAACCAGGTCCCCAGGATGCCAGAGCGGGAAGATAAACCAAGGCAAACTGTGAGGCTTCCTTGGCTCCAGGCCCAACCAACAATTTCATTTTAAGAGACATAAGGGAAATATTTTTAAAATGCAAAATATATTCTTTGGTTTTTGGCAATCCAACCACTTAGTGTAAAAACACAAATTCAAATATCAAATTGTGTTTAGAAAAAAAATTATGGCAGTTTCCCTAGAGATATCAACACAATGGATCAGATGCATTATAGAATTAAAGTGACTGAGCCTGGAGGTGTCCAAGAGCCACCCATGTCCAGCCTCCTGTGTCCTCTCAGCTCTGTGCTTTTTTGTCTAAGTGGTGTCTGTCCAGGCAGGTGGCAGAGGCCTCACAACCGTAGTGGACCTCACTGCATCTGTCCCCACCCACCCTGGGACCGTCCCCAACAACACAGGAAGATACTGTCTTTCTCTGGATTTATTTGGTAAACAGCCATGCTCTGACTTAGATATATTTCACATTTCCTTTCTCAGAGAAACCTCAGCTCGATACACTAACTGTGAGAGATGCCACCAGGAAGCATAATTTAAACGTTTCAATTCTTACCTGAAGTTTCTGGGTGAACAAAAGGATTTTGAATGTGCTCTTGATCTTCATTTAAATAGAAGCCACTCGGCAAAACGTGGAGTGTGAAAGCAGTGTGTTCTTCCAGACAGTTTGGAAAGTTATCACAGAGACGTAGAAAAAGATTTAATTTTTCTCTCTTTTGTCTTGGAAGATGTCATGAGTGTAAGAGAAATTTTCTCTTATTAACAGTGCATGGTCTACACTGCTCCATGCTGCTCATCTCCCCCCAATATTCCGGGAACTGAGCCGTTATAGTTAAAGCTGCCTAGGTTAAATTCAGAGAAGGATAAAGCTGACTAGAAAACCTGGGTTGCGAGGTAGAAACAGCCCCCTCCCATGCTTAAGGAATTTATGGAGTGTACCTTCCCTGGGCATCTGCTGCCCATATTAGGAAGCACCCTCCGCCACCCAACTCTAGACCACCCTATGGTCGTCTCCTCCAATAAATGTAAAAAGCCATTTAAACTAACCAATGCCTTCTGCTTCTGTAACCACGCTTGCAAAGACCCCTCCTCCCTTTGTTCAGTAGTTTAAAAGCCATGCTCCAGCATACCTCGAGGCTCTCTGTTCCTGTGTGTCCAGTGAGCCCCACGCATGCTTGGACAATAAAAACCCCTTGCCAATTGCATGAGAAGGCGTCTGTTGGCTTCTTCCTACACGTGGCGGGCATCTCGACCCTCACAGTGAGCAGTCCTCGGACACCTACTCAGATGTTACACTCCTGTCAGCAGGACGCTCATGGAAGGCTTGGTTCTGACATTTTGGAGACTGAAGTAAGAGGACAAAAGAAAGCTCACCCGCTTCACATCTGGACAGTCTGGCTGAGAATCTGCTCAGCGGGCGATGTTCTAACCTTCGATCCTCCAGGTTGAGCCCTCAGAGCCACTCAAGTCACGCTCTGGCTTTTGCTGTCTTTCCAGGAACATGGTCATATGCGGAGATGGGTCCACCCTGGGAGGGGGCCTGTGGCCACGCTACTTGTCTTCCTCTTGTAGCTCTGTCCTTTGCCTCCAGGGGACATGCGTCCAGGACAGAAGGAAGAGGGCTGTGAGCCCCGGAAGTGTGTGTGGGTCGGAGGCTGGCTCCTGCATGTCTCCATGTGGGCTTGGGTGACAGGCCCAGAGGAGGGTTCAGGAGCAGGGACAGCCAAGGCCTCTCCAAAGTTCAGGGCTGAGGCTGCTTCTGATGATTCCTAAAGAGCAGTAGATGACCATTGTCACAGAGAATGAAGCCATAGCGAGTGTGGGCCTGGGGCTCCCAACCTCAGAGGAGCTTCTTCCTGCCCACCCTCCACCGAGATGGGGAGCAGCTGGGTCCCTGACTCAGTGTAGATGGTTGTAAGTCTCCACCAGGTGGGAAGGAAACCAGAGGGGACAGTGTGTGGTTGTCACCTGCTGTGGTCCTCTGTGGGAAACAGAACTCCCAAAACTGCTGAGCAAATTCCGTTAGAATTCTGAACCTAGACTCACTCTATGAGGGCATCTCCGAGGAAGAAGGGATCCTCACATCCAGCCAGGGGCACCTCCCGGAGGAGCCAGGGCTGTGCAGGATGTGTCTCCAGGGAGGGAGCCCCTGTGGGGATGCTGTGTAATGAGGACCTTCTTGTGCACACCCTGTCCTCATCCCTTCACCTCCCAGGGGCCGGGTCAGGGGCAGGATTGTGGTGCTGAAGAGCATAAAGCTTTGTGTTCTCTCCAGATGACCACGGCGCTTTAGAGAGACGCAATTCTAGCTTCTATTTGCACCAGTGAGGAGGAAAAATACGGCTGTTTCGGTCCACCCCCCCTTAATGTCAAATAGTATCTTGCTAAATTGCCAATTGGAAAGACGAAAAGCGTTCTGTAATTGTTCCCATTTGCATTTGAAAATGACTTGTGTGGCTGAGCCTTTCCCATAGCTTTGGCGCTTAGGTGACTTAAGTGCCCTCCTTTGTCTCCTGTGTGTTCTCCCCAAACGCTGAGGACCCTAAGGCCTTCCCATGTTCCTCGCTAAAACTTTTCTCAATGTGCTCTCTGACTTTAAATGACAGAAGAAAAACAAAAACATGACTTTATGACAACAAATAATATGAGCTAACGTTTCCCATTATGCGATAGAGGCTGATAAATTAGCATTAAGTGTGGAAATCATTTATAGGAAGCACACACGAAATAAATGGCAATTTGCTGATCTTTAGGATAAAGAGAAACTCTGCTCCACATGGCGCGAAGCCTGGTACCCATTTGGAGAAGCAGTTTCGGTCAGACTTCCCTCCCCCGGCTCTCCCACAACCTCAATGACTGCCGATGGTGCCGTGTGCATGTGATGTTTTGTGAAATATCCATAAATAGCTGCCTGACATCTGTGTTCTGGCCTCACAGGTTCTGGAAAGCAGCGTGCAGTGTTCACTACCAAACTGACCATCAGTGGACTCTAAGTCCATCATCACATACGACGACCCTGGGAGTAGCTTTCAATCACCTCTAGGTTGTAAGTGAGGAGAGAGGCTCTGGGGGTCCCCAGTCTCCCAGAGGTGCAGCCAGAGGGGAGGATCCCCTGTGAGACCAGCGCTAATGCTGCCATTGCTGGAAGCGCTGTCCATGCAGGAGACCCAGGGGCCTCAGGAGCCAGGTGGTGAGCAGAGCCTGGGAGCTGGGGAGGCGATGGCCCTGCTAATGTAAAACAAATTCCAACTCAAAGTGAGGGACATCAGCTGATAAAAAAGGTGTGGCTCAGTGAAGGCAGCTCAGTCCTGAGCATTTGGTGCTAAATACCAGCTTCTAAATAGGCCAATAAAACACTTTTAGAAATAGACGTATAAGTGAGTGGAAGCCCATTCATAGGAGATTATGCATCTCGTAGGCTTTGATGGAATAGGCAATGCATAAATTAAGGATCTAATGAATTTGATGGAGCATTTGTAAAATAGTGATTATATGTGAGACCATTAAATAATGTGAATGAGCTCTAATGTATTAAGCCAGAAATAAAAATTTAAAAATATACACAGCAGCTGGTCATGGTGGCAAAAGCCTATAATCCCAGCACTGTGGGAGGCTAAGACTGGAGGATCGAAATTTGAGCCCAGAATGAGCAACTTGGTGACTTAGTGAAACTCTATCACAAGATAAAATTATAATAATAATAATAAAATACAGTTAAACAGGGCTTGAAACGTACCATAATGTAAAGGCTACAGATTCAATTCCCAGCAACATAAAAAACAAACTGACAAACACCATAGAGTAGGTTGCTTATGAAGTCAAAAGAACTTTGCATCAGAAGACATGTACAGGCAACCAGGGAGACAAATAGGCCAGAATCTCAGAGGTGCCGAGGCAGAAAGCCAGGAGAGGAGGAGCCCAAGGTGCATCAGTGAGGAGATGGAGAGAATCTACTGGGTTCAGTTCTGCCCTTTGCAGCAGTCTTTCTTCCCTCAGCCGGAAGCCTGTCCTGATCAGGGTGGCCCCTCTTGGACAGCACCCTGCCTCCTTGCAGTTATGTTTTGGGGTGACTGGTGGCCCTTTGGTTACAAGGCCTTGGCCTTCATATGGAGCAGGGGTCTCCTTCCCCCAGGGCAGGCCCAGGACAGGGTGGTGCTGACCTTTGGTGGGGCAGACATGTGCCGGATAGCTTCTCAGTGCAGCAAAACACACAGAGGAGAAGTTCTTTCTCCCTTTGCTCCCTTTGCTAAAGGAAACTTCCTGGTGTTTCTGAATCTCTAGAACCTGCAAGATGTAGGAGATGACCTGGGCAACTCCCCTTGAAAGCAGATTAATGGCTTCAGCATTGATTAAACTGAACCCTGTCTCCATGTACTGATATGCACAGAGCTGGCTGTGCTATTTGCTTTTCTCTTCCACTGGCTTTAAGCCATGCAAATAAGCCTAGCTAAGGTACTGATATGCAACACTTGAAGCCAGCTGACAGTTGCCTGTTTCCTCAAACCCACACCGTGTTCCCTATAAATGGTTGAGCACAGTGAGAGGCAGAGCCACACAGCTCCAGGAATGTCAACTGGGTTTGAGCCACAAGATACGAGGCTATGATTTCCCAGGGCACAAAAGTTAACATGTCAGAGACTGAAGCAGCAGCCTCCTAAACCATCCCAATGCCATCTCAGCTGAGCCATGCAGATTGGCCTTTCCACACGGCCCTCTCCTTGCATGCCCCAGGGGCGCCTGCTCTCCACCCGGCCAGCCCGGCTCCCACAGCCCACATAACCCCCCCAGTCTCACAGTCAGTCACTCATCCTCGAGCCTCCCCCTTCCTCAAGAGATAATAAATTCTGGATGAGGCCTTGGATTGGGGCCTTTGTTCCCTGCATCCTCACCTGGACTGGACTCAGGACCCTTGGCTGCCCGTAACTGTAAATATGTCTCAGTGTCTTCATTCTCACTGTGGTTTGCACTGGAAGTGGTAGATTGGAATTAACTCACCGGGATTCCATTAACATACTCTTGGGATTACAAATATAATTTTCTGGATTGCAAGGAGAACAGAAAAAGGGATTACTATATTACAAGGAATTACAGTTGGGTTTTCAATGGAAAGGAACTTCCCCACATCCTCACAGGATGACATCCTGGCAATCAAAACATCAACCACTGGCCAGGTTCTGTCGGGCACAGGAGCCCACAGGTACACCTGGGCACAGGCCCATCCGGAGAGGCACAGCCAGTGTTTACATCCCTGGGGCTCAAGCCCTGCAGGCTTAACCATGGGGAGTATGTGAATCCCAACTCTGCCGTGGCCTGGAGACTGAGGGGCTGGCCTGAGCCAGAGGAGCCACCAGACCATCATCCTAGGGGGTCCCCACCCTCACAGGTTTCCCAGCAGGACCAGAGAGGAGGCCCCTGCAACTCCACGGGGGACGAAGGGAGGAAAATTGGAACACTCCATGGGCTTCTCCATACCGGGTTCCTGCTCTGTGAGGCAAAAGACTGTCCTGCTTGGTGGGTAAACTCGGCCCAATCCCAGTCAGACTCAAGCAGCAGACCTTACAGACAGTAACGAACAGATTTCGGAATGTGTGCAGAAATGCCAGGGACCTAGAGTGGATAAAACGATACTGAAGGGAGGAATGCTGGAGGAGTCCTGCCCCCTAATTCCAAGACGGGATAAAGCTACAGGACAGGCAGATTTCACAAGTGAACAGGTTAAAGCAACAGAATAGAGACCTGTGCAGATAGGCACAGTGGTGCCTCCGAAAGGTCACCATGTTTTCAGTGAGCACAGGCTGCAACCATCAGCTATCCAAATGCGAAACACAGAATTGTGAAATGTACAAGAATGACATTCGAGTACATAGAGCTGTGTCCCACAGGGGTAACTGTGGTCCCATTACACACGTATGTCAGAAGCAAGTCTTTGAATCAGTGGTGGCAGGAGTGGGGAGCCAGGGCTGCCTGGGTGAGGTGGACACTCAGAGAATCAAAGCGGGAGGTTAGAACGGCCCAAGTTGCAATGAGAGAGAAATGGAGACACGCATGTGAATTCGTGCTATTGTCATGCAGACACAGAGGTCCTAGGAGTGTGTACATGGAGCAGGTGTGCACATGGGTCAGGACAGGCATGTACAGTGCATGCAGCCTGGTGCCATCAGCCGAGAAGAAGCAGTGGTGTCCTCAAGGCGAGGATGCCAGGCTCCCAGAGTCTGGTTTCTAATGTGCAGCAGAAAGAACCCAGGGAAAGAAAGGCTCATCCCAGGATGGAGATGGAAGCCGGTGAGGTGAGCCCTGGGCTGCCCGCTCACCCGAAAGGAAGGAAACGCTCAAAGAGAAAGGTAGTGGGAGCTGAGGAGAAACCAGATGGGAGAGAAGGGTTCTCCGGAGCCAAAGTAAGAAGAAGGAGAGCACAGTGAGCAGAGGAGCATTGGATCACAAGTGCGGTGACAGACACAGCGAGGCCCCAGCTCACGGACCGGTTCCCTTCTGGGAGGGCGTTCGCAAGATGTTTTCCTTTGCAAGTCCGACCAAGCCAGTCTTATATGCAATGAGATAAACGTGCAACGTAAAGCATAAAAACCCAAACACACGCACACCCACGCACGAACGCATGCACGCACGCACACACATACGTACACGTGCATGCACACATGTGCACACACGCACACGTGCATACACGCACACACACACGGAGTAAGTCCCCGACTTGGCTGACAGACCCCAGGTCAAGCTCAGTGTCCACCAGGACAGCACGTGTGATGGCATGCGTCCTGGCTGGGCGGGGAGGGGTCACTCCCATCTGTGGTCATCCTGCCCAGCCCCACAGACCCCAGCTGAGGACACTACCAAATACGGGCCTAGCGCTGCTTGAACTGCCAAGTTTGTCCCAAAACAGGGAAACATCAAGACGGGATGTCCACGGCACTAGGCGGACTCCGGAGGGATACTGGCAGAGGAAAAGGCCACAGGTACAAATCCGGAAATCTGAACACAGCGCAGGCGTCAGTTGCTAACACTGTTTCAGTGTTAACTCACCTTCCATGAACTATACTGTGCGCATGCTGACTGTGTGATAAGGGTGCTGTATCGATACAAGGGGTCCGAGCAGGGAGACCAAGGGTCGGGAGCGGGAATTTCCGCTCTTGTTTCCCTTTCTAGGCATCTGAGATTCTTTTAAAATAAACAGTTTATTAAAACATTTTGTAAAGGGCAGTTATACCTTACCAGCAAACAATTTTAACTGACCAAAAGGACGCACTTTTCATCTTCTAGAAAGTATTATGTAGTCCAGAAAGGTTGCGTAGCCATAGGAAAACATTTCTCCCGGGACAGCCCCGCCGCACGAAGTGTCGTCTGTTTTCTACTCTGTGAACTTACTGACCTCCTCCACGTCGGTTTTTGCAGAGTTGGATCTTCTATTCTTCTTGTTCACTTACTATTTTCTTAATGTCTAGTTAAAAAAGAAAACTAAAACCTATCAGCTGCCTTATTTCCATCAAGCAATTACTTGCAATTATACAAACACGAGGGTGAATGACCGTCTTTGCGAGCAGGATTTTCCTCTTATTGAGCAGCTTCCTCCTCTGAAATACAACCGTGCTTCTTGAGATTTATGAATGAGACTATGAAAGTTAAATGACTGTAGAATAAAGAAAAATTAAAACAGCGAGGAAGGTGTGTCATCACATCTGGCTTTCTTCATACTAATAACAAATGCCGGGGAGGCTGCGGGGGAAGGCAGCCTTCTCCGTGGTTGGAGGGGGTGTAAACCTCACAACTTCTCTGGAAATCTTCATGGCCATTCCTCAAACAACTAAAGCTAGAAATTCTATTTGGCCCAGCTGTTCCTCTTCAAGGTATCTTCCCCAAAGATTTAAAGGCGTTATGTCACTGTGCTCCATGCATGCACACGTTTATATCAGCACAATTCATAGTTGTTAAATCTAGGGAGCCGTCTATACGCCTGTCAACAGGTGAGTGAATAAAGAAAATGTAGTATTGCACACAGTGGAGAACTACTCTGCCAAAAAGAAGGGTAAACTTGAGGCATTTGTAGGAAAATGGATGCACACTGAGACCATAAAGTTAAGTGAAATAAATGAGTCACATGATCTTAAGTATCACGTAGTTTCTCTTCTATGAGAAACCCAAAGTATAAATGAAAAAAGAGCCAGATAATAGGAGTTAGAGAGATACTGTAGATCCTTCTTAAAAGGGATGCAATCAAGAGATGGGGAAGGGAAGGGAAGGGTAGGAGGTGAATCAGGAATCAGGATGTTATGTTGAGGTGCCAACGCCACACACGGATCTGATCATTATGGCTGCAAACTTGGACCATGACAATCAGGGAAGAACTTAGGGCTTGCTTCCAGCATGGGAAGAGAACGTGGTAGCACTGACCCGGTCTGTGGGGTGGTATTTCCCCCTTCTGAAGTGACTTAGCAGAAGAATCTGACAGGGAGGCTCAGTGGCACGGCGTCTCTTTTGGTCTCGTAACCACTTCTCATCTTTCCCTCCTGGAAGTATTTTTGTTTTCAAGCTTGTATTTTCATATTAGAGGAGGTATGTGCACTTGAATAAACAGTGCATGTCACTGACTTTCACTGTTTTAACACAAGGCGAAGGTGTGACTTAAGAGTATATAGACTTTCTTACCAGCTGCCATTCCCTGTTCAGTTGTGCTTGGTGTTTTACCCTTGAGGTTTCCGTGTGGCTTCACCTTAAATGCCTGGAGCATGGCTCGTTGGGGACAGAACACAAATTTGCTGGTGGCATTCCAGACTGTCTTCCACACTGTGGAGTCGGGTTTCCTGCACATGCCCAAATGCCGTTGAGCATGGCTCCAGGAACACCCATTGGCGCTCAGGAGCAGCCCTGCTCTGCCTCTGGAGCCTGCCAGACTCCATCCTCACTGTCCCGCCTTCCAAGGCCACCCCCAGTGCCAGTCTCCAGGCCTTTCTGGGGTCGCCAGCCCTGTGCTGTGAGTGTGATGTGGGAAAAGAGCGGCCACTCACCATGCTTCGGGCTGACGCGGTACCGCTGGAGAGTTGGAGCCCAGTCCCTTGGCTTCTCTTGACTTTCCTGTGCTGCTCTGTAAGCAGGCTGCACCGATCTGCTCTCCCATGGCAGCACAGGAGAATTCGCAGCCCAGCTTCAGGAGAGCTCTGAGTGTCGGGGAGCTAAGTGTGCACAGGAGTTACACCTGGCTTTCTGCAAGTGCCAGGCTGCAAGCTGGGGGGCAGTGGTAAAGTGGGGGAGACAACGGGGAAGGAAAGGTGGAGGGAGGGACAGAAGGAGGAGGATGGTGGGGGGAAGTGGTCACATCAGGACACAGGGAGAAGGCCGAATGCGTGAGCCAAGCACAGGGGCATTTTAGCAGGACCAGCCTGGGTGCAGCTGATTTTGGAGGTCCAGGACTGGGGACTGGAGGAAAATTTGTGGCTGGTTTAAGCCGCAGAAGCTATGGCACTCTGGCCGCTGATGCTAATGCACCTGTCCGGTCAGTGGTCAACTGACCCCCAGGAGAATGACTACATACATGGGGCTTTCGCTGAAACCATTTCAAGGAATGAGCCCATGGCTCCAAGGCCCTGGGGCAGTCAGCTCCGGAGGACGGGGCTGTGCATGCCCAGCTGTGCTGTATGAAGAACGTCCCTGGGGTGTGGGCCAGTCCACTGTGTGCCTGCAGAACAGCCCCTGCCTAGGTCAGGCTTGCGGTCCCCTAGAGCAGAGTCACAGTCCCCTCTGACTGCACGCTGATCACAGGAGCCTGAGAACACGACAGACACGTGACCGCACAGATCTGCATCTCCAATTCTGCTTCTCTTTCCTCTTGCGAGTGGGTCCCTTGATCTGCGTCTCCTTCCTGCTTTCTTATTTTAAACAAATGCCTTGATTTTTGCAGAACGTGCTCTTCCCCAGAGGAAGAGGAGAGTAGATTTCTGGAGCTTGAAATGGCAGCAGTCATTAAACTCACTGTGCTTCCCCTGCAAATGACTGCCGGCTCTGTCCTGGCAATGACAACAAGAACCATGGCAGGGCTGCTTGCGGTCCTGGGCCCTGAGGACGCGTGGCTGCCAGGGTCTGCCTCTTCTCTGTGGCGCGCTGGGAGCCCCGTGTGTCTTGTCGGGATGAGGGCTCTCCTCCTTGCCGGGTGGGCGGCAGGGAGAGAAAGAGAGACTCTGGGAAAGTGGGACCCTGGCTTATCTTTCCTGTCTTTTCCTTTTGCTTCTTGAGGGAGGATAAGGACAGTGCACGTGAATCAAAGCAATCAAGGTGTTCTACTTTACACTGGAACTGATACTACTGACAGAATCCCACTTCATTAAGAATTGCTAATATGAGGTGTTAAGAAAAATCACCTTGGACTGTGTATATTTCTAGCTGGGAGGAATTTTACTAGCGGGAGATGGTCTGAGGAATCTGTGAAAGTGTCACTATGGAAGGCAGAGGAGTGGAGGGGACCTCACATGGATGACAGGAGAGGGGACCGATCTTTTGTGACCAAGGCCTCAGGCTCCAGTCCAAGCAGCCATCCCGCCGGGAGCTGCCAAGCTTTCCTGCATGTCCATCCAGCCAGGAGAGCGCTGAGTCTGGATCTCATTCTGGGACCCCAAGGGGTTCCACCCCCAACAACTCACACTTGAAGCTCCAAGGGCACTGCCTCATGGAGGGGATGTCCACGCCCCGCGCTGCATGGGCCAGAGGCACAGTCTGGACCCAGCCATTCAGCTGTGGCTTGAGGGGCAAGGAGAGTGGAATCCAGATCTCCTGCCCCAAGAGTCACTTCTGGCACCAGATCCACTAGAAGAACCATTTTGGTCTCACTGGACAAAGAAGAAACACACTTTCTGTGGTGGTTGCTCACACACCAAAATCTTCCTACCCTGAAGAAGAAGAAAAACACTAAACTGGATCTGACCTCTGTGCATGACTGGGGAGCCCTCATCCATTTGGGTTCTTTGAACCTCCCATGGTGCCTCAGTTTCCTCTTCATACAGTGTTGTTGGAGCAGCTCCCAGGCTCCAGGTACCACATGGGCAGGGATGGTGGTAACAGAGAAAGCTCTGGGAGCAGGAACAAAGCCACTGTGCCGGCCATGAGGACCAGTGTGCATCAGTCTCTTCCTCCATCCTCTCTCCATCTTTTGTAGATGTTCTCTCTGGCAGCTGTGGACACAATCAGGTGAGAGGCAGAGGGGACAGCGGGCTAACCTGAGCATGTCCTGAAGTGACACGATCAGAACCAAAGAGCCCTCCCACGGTGCAGCCTTGCCAAAAAATTAAACTGGAGCCTGACCATGGTCCAGCTGCTCACTTTTGGAGGACTCGGAGGTAGAGGGACACCATAAGAACACTTCAGGGTGTAACCAGGCAGAATTTAGGGTGCAGGAATGGCTGCAAGAAAAATAACTTTCTTTCTTCAAAAAACATGGAAAAACAAAATGAGAGAAAGGCATCCTCAGGTGATCAGAGGAACATAAGTGACCCAGCTGCCACATAGGTGGATCTTGCCTGGGTTGGATGAGAAAACCCAGCCACAAAGGACGTGCATGGGGTGACTGATGGGACGGGGGGAACATGCTAGGTAATAGGAACAGCTGAACTTCAGGCTCAGATGGCTCAGCCAGGCTAAAATGAGTCCTCTTCAAGATGTGTGTACGGAGTATTAACAAGTGGGGATGCAGCGGAAGCAATACTGACCTCACGTGTGAGGTTGTGAGGACGGCTGATGGGTGCTGGGCTTGTTTTCTGATTCTCTCTCTTTTTGGGTGCACCCAACACTTCCTAACCATGAGGTGGAGGGAAGGTGCTTGACAGGAAGTTAGACTGATGTTCAAATTCACACAGTGGAAGAGACAGCTCTGAGGAACAGTGTCTCTCTGTTGTTACGGAAGACTCCAGGCTTCTGCTGGGCACCTGGTGAGTCAAGGAGCTGACATTTACATTTGTTCGAGGGTCAATGGAGTCAGAGAAGGCCAGAGGGGAGAGTCCAAGATCCAAGGCAGTGGGCACCTTTGAGGTGCTTGTGCAGGAACTGATGTCGTGCTCTTACACGACACTCTTCAGCAGTTTTGTTGTCTCAGATGCAATGACCACGGAAAATCTGAGAGCAGGTCTGTTCTGGGAGAGAACAGTGGAAAGAGAAGACCAAGAAGTTCAGAATATGGTCCATGGCTGCACTAGCATTCTGAGTAGGAATCTAAGCTCATATACAAGACAGAGGATAGAGGAGAAGCTAAGGATCAAGGAGAGAATAGAGGGGTCTTCAGGAGGCATCTTACCCGAGGGTCTTCACGAAACTGGAGAAAATTTTCTTGGGAGTGAGTAAATAAGGACATTAGTAATGTGGGTCAGTTTTCATAAGGGAGACTAATGGAATGAGTCTGGAATGGTAAGTAACAATGTCTAAGATATTACCTTGAGTATGGGAACCAAGGCAGAGTGGAGTTCAAGTCCTGCAGGGTCACGTGAGGTCCACCATTTCTGATGGGCTTTCTCACTGGGACTCAAGAATCACATTAACAACAGAGCTTGCAGTAGAGATTGGATGGCTCGGAACTGGAAGCAGGATTTCCATGTGTGCATGGAGTGACAAGTCTGAGAGAAGTCAGTTCAAGGAGAAGATGTGCTGGTAGTGTGGGAAGGTAAGTGCTTCAAGGAGCAAAGTTTTCAACAAGAAGATATAAGCATAATTGTTCAGAAATGGACTACGGTGGGGACAAAGGTGACCTGATTGCCTCAACAACGCTGATTGTGGATCATTTCTAGAGTATGGCAAAGTGACCATCGACTGCCTCAACAGCAACAACGAGCAAGACAGTCATCAATCCCCTCAGAGCCTCCCTTAACCTCTAGTGAAGTTTATGGAAAGGCGTCAAGACCTTCTGCTTACATTTACCTCTGTGCTCTTGGGCTCACCAAAAAACTTGCAAAGAGTAGCTAGAAATGTTTTACCACCAGCAGTACATGGAAGGTCTACCCTAAGGCGACCATGGTTTTGTCTCCATGGACTTAACCTAGAGGTGTAGAAAAACTAGACAAGACCTGCCTCTCTGCTGAGCCGTGTAAGGTGGCCCAATTCTGCCAATTTCACCATCTCAGTTTATATGTAATGTGATGCTTTCTTCTGGGAACCATAGAAGGGGTAAGTGGAAATAAGGCCAGTGTGTGCTGTGCACAGCTAACTGCACACAAGGGCTGCCGATGAGAACTAGTTCTGACCATTTCCAGGGAGAACGAAGAAGGCATCCCTGAAGGGGAAGGGCTACAGCTGGGAATAAGTGATATACTGATAATCTGTTGCCCCAGTAAAGATGTAAACAACCACACTGTGTGAGAGGCATGGAATGGGGCACTTAATTAGCTTATAGCAATGTGGTTGGGCTGGAGTGGCTTTGCCTGAGACAACGAAGGCTGGAGCAGGTTAGGGTTAGGTTTAGAGTTAGGGTTAGGGTTAGGGTTAGGGTTAGGAAGGCTCTATCTACTCCTGTATCTTGTCTTTCTGACCAGAGGCAACTGCTCTTGGCTTTCTCTTGGGGATACCAGAAGCAGACTCATAGAATGTTTGTTATGTTTAAGCACAAAACTTAGACCTAATTCTACTGAACAAGGAAAACCTTGTAGCTAAGGCCAAAGTCCAATAGTTGGGGAGAGAACTCCAACTTTAGGACAGGAATTCTGGAGTCACATTTAGAGGAGATGAGGCTCCCTGTGTGATCACCCCTGAGCAAGTCCAGGATTTCCCTGCAACAAATCTCCAAGTCATTGCCATGAGCTGGGCTCTGGGTTAGGAGCTCAGGTGAGCCTGTGCATTCAGATCCTGATGGACGGTGGTAGTAGAAACTGGAGGGAGCCTCATTTGGGGCTAGAGGAGTGTGCATGGGGTCAGCCTTGGAGGGATTCATGAGATGTTTTAGGAGCTAGGGGTGTTTCGTGCTGCAGAGGTAGAAGGAAGGGGGTGTCTAAGAGTGATGTGGCTGTGCAGCCTACACCCAGGGGCAGTGGCCAAGGAAGAGGGGCCTGGGTCAGGGGCCTGGAGGAGGGGCCAGAACCAAGGGGGAGGGGCCAGGGACAAGGGGGAGAGGCCAGGGGCCAGCGGGAGAGGCCAGGGCCAAGGGCCTCCAGGTGAGACCGTCCCATTCAGACTTGGGCAACTGCACATCTCTTTACACCTCAAGAGTGGACAGTAACTGATTCCCTCTACAGAATCTCCCTCTACATAGGTGACATGGTACTTCTTAGACACCCGTTTCCCTTACAGTCTAGAGGGACCAGGCAGATGTGTGAGCTGTGGAAACTAGGCACTTCCGGCAGGATGTTGCTAGATAAGAGGCATATGCACCCTCGATGCCTTGCGGAAATGAAATGTGACATTTGGGAACAGGCCAGCTGTCGCTCCGCACACCTGTGCGTGTATGTGAGTGCATGTGTGTGAATGCGCAGGTAGGCACACATGTGTGGGAGCGCGGGCCTGTGTGTGTGCTCATGTGAGCACAGGGAGAAGCCAGACAGGTGCTGAAGGCCCGAGAGGCCTGGGCACAGCAGGGCACAGAACCATGGGCTTGGGCTGCCCTCAGAGCTGGGTCCAGGCTGCAGGCCTGTGCTGAGAGCTTTCCGCCCAGAAGGGCCTGAGCTGCACTGCGCAGCACGGGCGGAGCCCAGGGTGCGGTGGGCGTCGCTCTCGCCCCAGCTGGGTGTGGCCCAGTGTGGCTCCCGGAGTCCTGGGCATTCTGTGTGTCCTCTGGCTGACTATCCGAGGCCTCCCTGTCTCTCCTTCACCCCTTCTCTGTGCTGCCACCAGATACTCACACATCACATGTCCTCTTGGATGGACGCAGACTCGTCTCCGTGTCCTCTCATTATGCAGCGTGCACGGCTGTGTCTCCAGTGCTTCTCCCATTGCTGGCTTAGGATCTGTCGCCCTCCCGCCGACAGCTAGAAGGCTGACCCAGCAGGAGACGGCGGTGGGAAGATTAGACAAGGAGCCTCCCGCTCTGCACGTGATCCTGTGGCATAGCGAGTGGCCCTACGGACCGTGAAGGAAGGGGTTGTGGGGAGCCTGAGGGGCAGGACTGAGCCCGGGGATCCTCCTACCTGGCCCTGACGCCTGGGCTGGGAGGGCACCGAAACTCCTTTTCCTTGGGCTCAGGATATCGATTGACCCCTGCCCCAAATCTCCCTGAAAATGGTTCTCTGTTGTGGGGCTTGGACTCCAGCACCTCTTCTGTCGTGGCCCAAGTCCACAGCACTGCGCCACCTTTTCTGAACCATGCTAGGCCACCTTCTATGAATGCTGCAGTGGGGACAGGGCTGACACCCTCACTGTGTGTCCTTGGCCACGTGCCATAGCCGCACCCAATGGTTGTGAGTTGATCTTGTGTTTATCACGGTGGTGTCTGTGCCTCCTGCGACAGCTACAGTGTCCACACTCACTAGCAGAGGACTGGGCCATGCACACCTGCGTGTCTGCTTTGCTGACCGTTACTCTGCAGAGGCCCTGGGACTGGCCACCAGCAGCTGTAAGGTGAAGAAGGCCAAGGGTCAGGACACAGGAGGCCACTGGGCCTGGACCCTGTGGCAGAACAGAGAGGCTGCAGGCTTGGGGCTCCCTGCACCCCTCAGCTGTAGAAGGAAAGGCCTGCTGCACCTGGGTTCTCTCAGCACGCTCCTCTCAACCTCTTGGCGGAGCCCCAGGGTGCTCTGTCTGTCCGCATCCTGGGCCCCTGGGGATGGAGCTGAATCTCACAGGACTCTGCCAGTTGGACTCAGTGTCTACCTCGGACTCCCGGCCTTCCTGCTCCACATGAGCACAGATTCCCAGACATTTGCCCGGCCCTCCCTTCTCCCAGCATTCCCCAGTGCAGGCCGCACTGGACATGGGCACACACCCAGGGTGGGCAGGTGGGCAGCAGGCCGACGTGGTGTCCAGCAGAGGACAATGTTTGGGGCCAGACTTCTCAGCACACTTACAAGTTAGGAGATACCAGGAAAGCTCTGAGGGGCCCCGTGAACATCTGTATTCTTTTTGTAGTTTGGCATAACTGACGCCATCTTGAGCCCTGCATTTATTTGACTCAGTGCCCAATATTTGACTCAGGAGAAAGGAAAATTACTCAGGGTACAAATTTCATGAGAAAAGCAGAATGAGCTGTACCCACAGGAGAAAAATTAACTTGCTCAACAAAAGAAGCAGGATACAAGTGTCAACCAAAAATTAATGTAAGATTCGAGCTAAACTGTTTCCAACAGGATGTCTTTTTGTGGTTCTCTATTTTAAAAGCTCTGTAACTTTCTAGTTGGGGACCAATTGTTTGGACCCTGAAACAAAGGGGTCTGTATACAAGTGGTGCTGAGCTCAATTAATTAAATTCCAAGTTTATCAATTTGGTTGCTTGGATTCCTATATTGTTGCTCACAAACCCACCTCAATTCTAAGAATGGGGACAGAACCGGGAAAACCCTAACCCTAACCCTAACCCATCACTATGGCAGAGGTACCAGGCTGGAGCCCCATGTTCAAATGCTCCTGAGGTTCTGGGTTTGATCCTCAGCACAGAAAAGACACAAAACCAACATACACGAGGCAGTGGACACAATCCAAAGTGTGCAGACTTGCTCTGGGAGCTCCTTGGAAAACGCAAAGATGACAGGAGACAGGAAGGAAGTGCTGCGGGGTCAGGAGCCCGTGGCACCGCCGCTGCTGGGACACTGCTCACAGTCAGCCCGGCTCCGAGCTGCGTGGACTCAGAGCTCCACGTCGAGGACTTTGCCTCGGTGTCTGCAACCTGGTCAGTCTGACCCAGATGCCACTGGACAGAGATGAGGCATCCCGGGGGTGAGGTCAGCAGCTCACAGCCAGCGTAACACAGGCTCCGAAATTATCAGGGAATTTAAAGTGACCACGATTAGCGTGTTGGAGCCTGACAGGAAGACGGGATGGGACATCAACCGAGCAATGGGGACAGTGGAGAGCCACGGGGCCATCTAGAAAGAAGACTACCGGGGTGACCACGCTCTCGGTGGGCTCCCAGCAGGCCAGGGGCCTCGTGGGCGGGAGTGTCCCAGCTCAAGAGCAAGGGCCACGGCAGAGCCCCAGTTCCTCAGAACCGACTTGGATTAGTCGTGAGTGTGCACTGCAGCCTCTGAGGATTATGATTTCTGTGCTTGGAGAAGAGAGAAGCTGGGATCTTATAGAATATTTAATTAAAATCAGAGAAAGCATAAAAGGAGGAGGAGGGGCAAAGAACAATGTAGACAGCAGCTATAAGCAGGGAGATATTAATTGAAATATATAAATGATCACTTTAAATGTGACTGGCCTAAATACACAAGCTCAAAGACGTGTTGTCAGAGTGAGTAAAAATACCTGACGGCCTGCTGTCTACAAAGAAGCGACAGGTTAGAACTGAAGGGAGGAGGAAAAGCACGTGTGGTAACACTGAGCAGAAGAAAGCTGAAGTGTCATGTGAACTTCAGAAGGAGAAGACTTCAGCATGAGGACAGCTATCTGCAACAATGGGGTCACAACATAGCAATGTGGCTGTCGGTCCCGAAGACGGGCACAACTTTGTAGAAATGACGGGTGGCGACGGGTACAGACCGCTGGGTGGCACTGGGGGTCACGTCACCCCATTTCTCATCTCCCAGCTGTGGATTATTGGAATTGGAACTTAGCAGAAACCAATGTCACTGACAGTGGTGGGAGCAACACTCTCCCTTGTCCGAGCTTTCTTCCCACACGGTTTCAGCTGCCTACCACCAACTGCTCTCCAAAAATGTTAATATTTGTCACGACTCTTTTAAGAGACAAAGACTACACTGGTGTGATTACAATCGGTGTGCCGTTATCATAGTTCCATGTTATGATCAGTCACTGTTCATATCTCATTATCTATAATTTATAAATTAAATTTTATCATTGGACCGGATGTGCAGGAACACACATGGTCTATATAGGATTCAGTACTGTCCGTAACTTCAGGCAACTTAAGTCTCCTTGGGGTGTTGGAACTCAGCTTCCATGGTTAAAGATAGACTGCTTTATACCTAAAATGCTTGAAAACAAAAGCCTTAGGCTCCCTCTGATGTAATATACACAGAATCTAGGAGATGAAGCATTGACCAAAGAAGGGCTGGTAAGGGACAGACATTCCGTGTTCACGGTCAAAGTGACCCTGAAGTTTCTAGAGAAAGAGGGGACCCACAGCTCCAACCCTGCCCCAGGGAAGGGCGAAGCTGGTGACGCATTCTGCCCCACTCTAAGACGCGCTGTAACACGGCAGAAACCAAGCGGTGCGGTCAGGTGGAGCTCAGACCCCGCTGCCTGGAGCAGGACGGCAAGCCCAGAGGTGGACAGGCGGCCAGCGGGCAGCGGCCGTGGGGAGGAGCCAGGGCAGCCAGAGGGAAGCACGGGCATCTCAACAAACGGTGCTGGGAAGGAACAGGCAGACACAATATTCAAAAGAAGTTGGGCCTAAGTGTTGACGCTTCCACAAAATTAACTACATACCTTTGATTTAGGTGTGAAATGTGAAACCATCCGCCAGTGAGGATCTAGGTGGTTTTGGGCCCGTGGGTAAAATTTTTGATAAAACAATGGAAACCAATCAGGTGTGGTGATGTGCGCCTGTATCTCCAGCACTCTGAGAGGCTGAGGCAGGACGATCACAAGTTCAAGCCTCACTTGGGCAACTGTGTGAGACTCTGTCTCAAAATAAAAATTTTAAGAGCTGGGAATTTGCTCAGCACAAAGTCCCTGCGTCCAACCCGCACTTTCACTCTCACACATGCGCACACATTTCTGAAGGGAAAAGATCAACTGCACTTCTCCATGATGATTTTTGCTCTGTAAGAGGCAATGCTAAAAGGGTAAAAGCATGAAGCATAGATTTGGGGAAAATTTTATCATACAAACTGTTAAAGGATTTGTATACAAAATGTTCAAGGAACAATGATAGTCCAACAGTCAGAAAACCAGCAAATGAACTAAAAGGTCTGAGCAGAGCTTTGCCAAGAAAAACCATCTAGATGTCAAATACGCACATAGAAAGATGCCCACCATCGTTGGGTGATAACTGCTAAAGCTCTGCGGAGCTTCTGGGGCACAGGCACTGGAGTGACTAAAACAGGTAGAACCGGGACACAGAATTTATAATATTACTTATCATGGTCACTCAGAGCAAAACACAGGAAAGTGCAGAAAATCTGTCCACAACACTAAAGACCCAGAATATTCAGCTACGTTCTGAATCCCACAGCAGTGTCTGTATGAGTCCATGAGGACATAGAGCCCGTGACAGCGTCTCCCACGAGTCCAACTGGAGTCTAGAGCTCACGAGAAGGACTCACACTAGTCTGTTTTACAGATCCTCACTAAGAAAGCCCAAAGGTCAGTGGTGGAAGCCAGAAAGTCTATGCCAGCAGGGTGAAGGAGCTGTGCTGGTAGGTTGAGGGTTCTCCCTGGAGCCGAGAAGTCACGCTCATAATAAAGACCAGGGCTGTCCTGAAGAGCACCACAGCCATTCTCAGTGACACGGAGGTCCTGGGCTCCTCCGACCATAAGAATAGTTGAGTACCTGTCAGGAAGCCAGTGTGACAAGCTTCTCCCGGAGATTAAACAGCACACATCTTCCCCTCCAGAGCCAGGAAGTGATGCAGGATGTGAGGACCAGAGCTCCCCCAAAGTTCACCACAGCCACCCTCACCAGCATGGTCCCGAGCTCCTCTGCTGACAATGGTTGAACTCACACTGGGGAAGCTGGTCATGACGAACTCCTCCAGGAGAACCAATGGCTCAAACAGCAACACGTAAAGAAACCCACAATGCCTCACTCTTCTTCTCCATGTCTCTATTTATGGTGGAACTTTCCTCAGGTGGCCGTCTACGCTCAGCACCATGGTGATTTAATTCAGCTTGTATTCAGTTGACCACCAGTTTTTAATCCATAACACCCAGTAATCATTAAAAAGCTCCAAGCAGCTGGGTGATCCCAGTTAGGTAAACGGATAAATGAATGGTGGTGGAGCCCAAATTCATAAGCAGGGAAAACGCATGGGACACCATGTTTGTGTCGGAAGCACACTGCTCAGTAAAGGAAGTCTACGTCCCGTATGTCACCAGTCTTGTGACATTATAGACTGTGAAATTATAGACAGTAAAGTGACCCGTGCTTAGCAGGCCTTTTGAGTGACAGAGAGCATTGGATACGTGAAGGAGACCAGGTGATGCTGTGCTTTGAGGCAGACCTTCAGGAACAAATCACGCGAATAGTGTGTACCTGAGTGTGCAGAGAAGCTGGGTTGTGTGGACAGAGGACAGCTCACATCAGTCGGACTCAGAGTTTTACAGCACAGTGGCAGACCTTGGTGTCCTTTCATTTAAGAAGTCACTGATGAGCCAGGTGTAATCCCAGCACTCGGGAGGCTGAGGCAGGAGGATTGTTGCAAGTTCAAGACCAGCCTGGCTACAAAGTGAGCTCAAGGCCAACCTGAACTGCATAGTGAGACCCTGTCTCAAAAAGACTAAGAAAAAAATCACTTAGGAGGTGGCAGGACCTCACAGTCGGACATAACTGTGACAAAGGAATCCAGCTGCGTCACACAGGAAACAACCTTGCTGAAGGTCCTGAGCTGAGTATCCAGGGTGGGGTCTGGGCACAGGAACAGGTGAGCGGAAGAGGGAAGGAGCACAGAGGACCCACACATTCCCACCCGGAGCACACAGGGAGGTGCGCTGTGGGAATGAGCGCACCCTGCTATTTTGAGATCTTGCTGGTGAGGAGTCCCGGGTGCTGGGCCCAGGGGAACATTCCGTGCCCCCTTACAGTGTTACTGTAAGCTTAAAACGATTCTAAAATAAGCTCTGTTTTAAGTGAAATCCAATGTTTTCAAGATTATTCTTCCTTACGTGAAGCCGGAGGGCAGACCCTGTCGTTTCTATCTGTCCAGAGGAGGGTAGGAGAGATGAATTTAAAATCCTAACTAGCAGACAGAGACTTCGGATCTCCTCATGCCAGGCCCCTCGATTGGGTGACAGGGCCACCTTCAGGGCCCCGCATGGCTGCTGTGCAGAGCACGAAGGTCAAGCAGCAGACCTCAGCCCAGCCCTCCCCACTGGCAGCAGCCTTTAGGCTCCAAAGTCACAGCCTCCCCCAACGTCCCCAGCAGTCCCTGGGCCGTCAGACCATTCCACTCCCTGAGGGGCCCTTGCAGCCTCTAGGTGACCCACCCTGGGCACAGCTATTTGAAGTGACAAATGGAAAGACCACGCCCTTCATCTTCTCTGCAGCCTGTCACTTTATCTGAGGGGTGGTTGTTTCTCTGGATGCTTCTGACTCTGACCTTTCTCTGTTGTGCTTTATTAAATTGAAAAACAACTTTGCTTGGTATTTGTAGCTCGGATTTTGAGAACTCTACCTCCAGAGGCCATCAGGCTTCCAAGCTCTCCAATCCCTGCACTGCTACAATCGCTGCAGTGCCACCGACTTGTCCCCTGCGGTCCCCTCTCTGAAGATCTCCTGGTGCCCTGAAGAAGTCACCAGCACACAATGCATCCTGACTCCCCAGCCTCTTCCTCTGAAATCTGGACCCAGAGGCAGGTGCGGGGAGGATGGTCAGAGGAGGAGGCGGTCCCCAGCGGTGCGCCCCTGCCTAGGTCATCGTCTGACACCGGGCTCTCCCCAGAGCTGCCTGCCTGGAATCATGTCTGGGGAAACTCCCCTCCTCATGCCAGGGGAGCCCTGTGTCAGGACCACTCCTCTCTTAGCCGGGGGGAGCTGCTTGCTTTCCAAACAACCATGTTGATCTCAGCAGGAAGACCCTAATTTTTCCCTCATGCCTCGGTCAGGCTGCAGGAAGCCGGTATGAGCTGAGGTCCATCTTTGGCTGAGGGTCCCCAGCCACAGCTGTGTGGCAGTGACTCTTGGGTCAGCTGCTCCATCACTATTTATAGTACCGCTGGCCGGGAGGCACAAATCCCAGAGCTTTTTTATCTCACAGTTCTGGGGAGCAGAAGTCCAGATAGAGGTGGCGGTCACCCCAGTTCCTCATGAGGGCTCTGCTGGCTCCCAGAGCTGCATCCTCACATGGTGGAGAAAGGAAGATGGAGAGAGAGACAGGAGGGGGGAGCGCTCTGGGTCCCAGTGTCTTGTCTTCTAAGGACACCAATACTACAGGACCAGGGTCACCGTACAAACTCATCCAATCTTGCTCACTTTGTAAGAGCGTGTCTCCAGGACATACAGAGAGCTAGGGGTTCTGGGGGTGCAGGTGCACTTGCTTCCCTCCCAGGCTTCTTCAGCTAGACTGAAGGCAGTGGCCCTGGGTGGGACATTTCTATCTGCAGGGCTGCAAGTGGCTTCCATCAGCTCCTGACCTGGGTCTGACTATGAGGGAGGCTGAGCAGTGTTCCCTGTGTACTGGACAAGGACTTGTGCAGGGGACAACAGGATAGCCTGGCTTTATGCCTCTCCGGGAATCAGTGGTCAGCCCATCCTTCATGCACAGAGCCTGCGGCGGGGGGCATCGATGTGGCCCTGTCACCGGGCAGGTGGCTGCACCCTGTGTCTCCCAGCCAGCCTTGCTGGGTCCCTGCCCGCGTTACTCATTTGCTCAAACCATCGCCTTTCGGTTCAGCCGTTCTCAGAGGTTTCTGCTCCCTCTGCAGTGATGCTCGTTATTTTCTTTCTTCTGCTTATGCTGGGTTTAAGTTGCCCCTTTTCCCTGGTTTCTTAAGGTGGACACTAAGGTTATTGATTTGAAACCTTTCCTTTCCTCTGCCACAAGTATCTGCTATGTTCTGTCTCTCCAAGGGCTGTCACAGAGACTCTCCACGGATTTTCATACACTGTTTCCATCTCCATCAGTTCCAAAGAGTTTCTTTATTATCCCTTTTGATTTCTTCTTTGACCCAGGAGTCATCTAGGAGATGTTCTTTAGTTTCCAAATATTTGATAATTTTTCCAGCTACCTCTCAGTTTGGGGTTTTTAATTTAGCTCTATTGTGGGTAGGGCCAGAAGAAGAAACTTTGCATGCATTTGATGCTTTTCAATTTATTTTATGGCCCAGAACATGGGCTGTTCTTAAAACGTTTGTGGGAGGCGCTCGGGCTGTGTCCTTGCTGGGTGGGGTGCCTGAGGGTCAGCCACGCTCTGTACCTCACCAGACTCCTGTCTGTCTGACCGCTCTGCAGCGAGGGACCTTGACCTCTCAAGCATCTCTGGGGATGTTTCTGTTCCCCCTTCTGCCTCTCTTAAAATCTGCTCCATGTCTGTTAAATGCTTCTTACTCAATGCATAGTTTTTTGAGGCCATTGGCTCCCCTGGATGACATATCGCCTCCTGGAATGGGGTTCCCTGTCCCTGGGGATGTCCTGTGTTCTGGGGTTCACTCTGTCTCAGTTCACTGGAGCTTTCTCCTCTCTCACACTGTCCATCAGAGGTTGCTGGGGACCAGCTGATGTCCCCCCCATCCCCAAACTCATCTGTTCAGGCCCTGATCCCCAGGGGGGCCCCTGTTCAGAGACTGAGCCATAAGGAGGTCGTCGAGGTTAAGAGAGGGAAGAAGGGAGGCCCTAACCCGATGGCCCGGGGGGTCTGGGTACGATGAGGCAGGGACAGCAGAGCACTTGGTGGCCACACTAGCAGCGGGGGAACCGGTGGGGCTGCAGTGAGCGTGCCTGGGTCTCTGTCAACTCAGACCCTGAGGGATTAACCCCAGTGGTGCGAGCCATGCTGTCCGGGGTGCAGCCCAGGCGGACCAACACAGGTAGAGTCTCCTTCTGCTCTTAAATTGATTTTGTCTTTAAATATGTCTCTTGAAAAACATACATCTCTTGTCACTCATGTATGTTTGGGTTATTTTTACATAAATTCCACAATTTGTACCTTTTGGTGGGGTGTTTTGATGTTTGCATTCAGTGTCGCTATTTATATCATGAGGTTGAGTTTGTCATGTTGCTGTTTTTAACTTTTCCAGTTGTTTTTGGCTTCGTTAAAAAAAAAAAATCTTCCAAGTTGTTACTGACTGTCTGTCTCTTTGATTGGCTTTTTCCTTACGTTCTTTGAACAATAACTGTAGCGGTTCCTTTGGGGTTTCTGACATATACCCAGGCATCTGGGCGGCTCTTTGCTCACACCCCCCACAGGGTTCCCAGGGATCCCTAAGCAATGCAGGTAAAGCTCCATGCACCTGCCCAGGTGGTCACCGTCTCTGCCGGGTCTTGGTGTCTTGGCGTCGGTTCATATTTTCCACCTGTGTCA
This sequence comes from Hydrochoerus hydrochaeris, assembly GCA_004027455.1. Classification (NCBI taxonomy): domain Eukaryota; kingdom Metazoa; phylum Chordata; class Mammalia; order Rodentia; family Hydrochaeridae; genus Hydrochoerus; species Hydrochoerus hydrochaeris. The sequence goes on from PVLA01008908.1 coordinate 66,232, forward strand.
CAGTTCTTTTTGACGTTTTTTACAGAGAAGGTGTGCTTTTAGGTTTGAGCATCTAAGAAAGAGTTTTGCCTTCATTTGTTTCCTATTAACTATCGATTATTGTTCAACTTAATTGAATCACAGGGCATGTTTTTAAAGGACATTTGAAATTTAATTTTAATTTCTTTTTTTTAAAAATAAAGACATTTTATAGCAGTTTTATTCTAAACAAAATTGAAAGGAAAGCATAGGATTCCCCATGTGCCCCAGCCCTCACCCTGGCACAGCCTCACCCACGGTCAACACTCCTGCTAGGGTGGTCCCTTGGTCACAGCGACACAGCACCGTCCATCCCCCAGGTCCGTGCTGCACCGCAGGCCTCATTCTCCTGCGGGGGGGCCCCGTGCACTTCCGCCTCCTGGTGCTCTGAGCTCTGAGCCCTGCCTGCTCACCTTCCCTTCCTGCACCTCCTGGTGCTCTGAGCCCTGCCTGCTCACCTTCCCTTCCTGCGCCTCCTGGTGCTCTGAGCTCTGCCTGCTCACCTTCCCTTCCTGCGCCTCCTGGTGCTCTGAGCTCTGCCTGCTCACCTTCCCTTCCTGCGCCTCCTGGTGCTCTGAGCTCTGCCTGCTCACCTTCCCTTCCTGCGCCTCCTGGTGCTCTGAGCCCTGCCTGCTCACCTTCCCTTCCTGCGCCTCCTGGTGCTCTGAGCCCTGCCTGCTCACCTTCCCTTCCTGCACCTCCTGGTGCTCTGAGCTCTGCCTGCTCACCTTCCCTTCCTGCTCACCCTCGGTGATTATTGCTCTCACTGTCCCCACAGCTTCGTCTTTTGTGGAAAGTCTCACATTGGAATTGCAAAGGACACAGACTCTGAGATGGGCAGAGCCACCTCTTGTGCATGCATTTAGATTCCTTTAATGTCTCATTTCTTCATAGCACTGAATAATATTCCAGTCTCTGAGAGGACTATGGTTTATCTGTTCATTTAATGAAGGACAAGTTTGATGCTTCCAAGTTTAGGGAATTACGAATAAAATAGTTGTAAATGTGGAGGTTTTCGTGTGAACATAAGCTTTCAGATAATAAATAGCAGAGGTGTGATAGCCGCGCCCTATGGTTAGAGGCTTTGGAAGACACTGCTGAGCCGTCTTCTGAAGTTTCCGGGCTGCACTGCGTTCCCGCAGCAGCGAACAGGGGCTCACAGCGCAGACGCTGCCGTGGTTTGGGACCCCGCCGCTCCCACAGATGTGAAGCAGGGTCTCAGTTGTTCTAGCTGGCGTTTCCCTGATGTCACGCGGGGTAGAACATCTTCCCAGAAGTTGTTCTCATCTTTGTGTATTCATCAAAGAAGTGTCTGTTAAGGTCTTTCATCCATTTTTTGTTGTTGTTGTGCAGTGGTTTTTTTCCCTTATTGTTGAGTTTTAAGAACCCTGAATATTTTGAACAATAAATACATGTTTTGCAAATATTTTCTTCCAGACTGTAGCTTGTCTTTTCATTCTTGTGATGCTGCTTTCATAGAGCATATTATGAACTTAATTACATTTTAATTAAGTCCAGATTACTAAACATTCCTTTCATAGCCATGTCTTTGATGTTGTATATAGAAAGTTATTGCCAACCCAAGGTGGTCTAGGTCTTCCCCTGTGTTATCTTCCTGGAGTTTTATAGGATTGTGTGTTACACTCATATGGCCCATTCTTGTGAGGGATGTAAAATATATGTTTAGATTCTCTCTCTCTCTCTCTCAAATGGATGTCTAGTTGTTCTAGTACTATTTGTTGAAATGACTCTCTTTTCATCAGTGTATTATCTCTGGCCCTTTGTTGGAGGCCAGTTGACTACATTCCTGTGGGTCTATTTCTGGACTCTTTGTTCTATCCCACTGATCAGTTTGATATTCTTTCATCATTACTACACAGTATCAATAACTGGTTTTGCAGTAAGTCTTGAAGTAGGGTCGTATCAGTCCTTCAATTTTGTTTTCTCCTTCAACATGAGGGTGGCTGTTCTGAATCTTTGCACCTTCAGGTAAACTTTAGAGTCAGTTTGCTCACAGTCCCAGAATTCCTTGCTGGGATGTCTAGGTTGACTTTATCGCTTCTTTAGTACCATCGTTTTTCCAACAGCTTTTCAGTTTCATTGTCTCAGACAAGAAGTCTGCTGTCATCTTTCTGTTTCTTCCTCTCCTTGTAACGGACCTTTTTTCTCCGACTGATTTAAAGATTTTCTGTGTATCACTGGTTTAAAATTAGCCGATTATAATGTGCCTTGCTGTGGTTGTCTTTGCCTTTCATTCACTGTGGGTTTTTCAGGTTTGCTGAATCTTTGGTTTATGATATAATTTGGAAATGTTCGGGCTATTATTTCTTCAAATGTTCTTTCTGTTCTAGCTACTTCAGAGACACACAATACACACACACACACACACACACACATACACCCTTTGATGCAGGTACTTTGTTCTGTGATTTGGAAAAGGTGGGCATGGTTGTGTTGGCGGGAAAAGATGGAGAGAATTGGGTTTGTCAAGCAATGCGGAGTTCGTGAACAAAGAGCTTGCCAAACAATTTTGTCTGTAAACTAAACTGTTTGTAGACAAAAATCATTGTGAACTGAGGTGTGTGTAAGTAATTATATAGATGTGTGTATGTGTTAATTTTTCTTGTAGCTCACTAATGATTTTTCACTTTTTAAAAATTCTTTTTATCTCTGTGTGTTTCTTTTGTGGCAGTTTCTATGGCTATATATTAAATTTACTATTTTTCCTTCTGCAATACCTCTAATCCATTAATTATACAATAGCATTTTCACTCTGTACATTATGGCTTCATCTCTAGAGGTTTTATCTGAAATATAGTCATATCTCCATAGATATGTTTTGAATTAACTGTGTACACATAGAATACAGCCATAATAATGATTTTCATATTTTTAGTAAATTTTAACATCTGAGTCAGTTCTGAGTCAGTCAAGTGATTTATCCCCTAATTATTGTGTTTTCTGATATTTGGTGTACGGTGATGTTACCAAATACCATAAAACATGAATTTTGTGTTTAGGGTGTTAGGTAATTTTTGTTCTTTTACATATACTTCAACTATTTGTTTGAGCTGTGTCTTACCCTGAATCCTATGCTATAACTGGATACCAGGAAAGTTAGTTCACACAGGAAAGCGGTTTCTTCAGCTGATAGGTCTGGGGTTGGGAAGTCCGAGAAGGCAGCGCTGACATTGCCGGCCACCAGGAGCAGGCCTCGTGGGGTGCTGTAATACCACAGAGTGCAGCACGAGGTGAACCTGGGTCAGCCCTCCTCTTCTCGTAAGCCCACTGAGGTCACCATGAGGGCCCGACCCTGATGACCACATCTAAATCTAGTTGTCTCCCAATTCCAATGATGTGATAATTCCAATCATAGGAAGCTGCACGTACAATGTTTGAGAACTGCCTGCTCTGTTTGATGTTGCTTTTAAGATTGTGAAGCAGGTTTAGAACAGTGCTCAGCTACCTGCATCACCTGCCTTGATGGTGGACACCTGTCCACCCTGTCAACCCCCGCTCCTGACACCTTCACCACCCCTCTGCCTCGTGTCTATACAGCCAGAGTCCTGGATCTTTGCAGGGGGTGTGTGGGGTCCATCAGTTCCTCGAGGGACTCCCCTGGGTGTTTATTTGTATTAATTATTTCCACAGCTAGCAAAGCGGGTATCACATTCCCGTTTCCCAGATGTTGAGAAGCAGGTGCAGCAATGAACCATCCGGGTGCCCGACTTGCCGTGGGCCTAAGGCTTTTTCAGCCCAAGCCTGACTCCAAAGCTCTTGCTCTGATATTGAACTGTGGAAGCAGCTCAGCCTGTTCCAGGATGTGCAGACCCTGCCCTGCTTCTCCGAGAGCAGGGAGCAGTTTGGCAGGACATGTGGTGTTTTCAGGCCTTGGAAACCGCAGGGCACTGAGCCTCTGGTGCAGGAAGTGGCCGTGGTTTGTGGCTGTTGGTCTCTGCGCCGGCATGGCTGGCCGAGGCTGCCTTGCCGAAAGCATTGTGGGAGACACAGAGACTTCAATGGTCATCAGGTCATCGGGGACCCCTGGCCCCGCGTGGTGAGTCACTGATCACCACAGCGGGTCATATGGCCACCCGTCTGCCTGCCTCTCTGTGGGACGGGACTCAGTTCTGTCCATCACCTTTTATCTCCTGCCGTCCAGCTGATGCCAGCAGGAGCAGCATGAGGCCAGGAACACTGCAGCAGGGGTTGCTTTCAGTGACACTTTTCCCAGGGAAGTCACGCTCTCCCGTTTATTTCTGCTTGGGTGACTCATGCTCATTAGGCTTAATCATGGCAATTAGATTTCAGAGACACACAGTAAGTGATTTTAATATCCTGAATTTTTTTGAAAGTGACTGTTTCTACAACAATGGAAATGCCACATTGTCCTGATCGTTAATTGGGGGGGCCTGGGGAATGAGACGCTATTCACTCAATCCATCTTTTAAACTACCTGTTCTTTCAAGGCTCCACTGCGTGTTCCTCTGAGCCGAACCAGGGCCCACGTGCACACACGCCGCCTTCTCCTCTCCGAGCCTGCAGGGCTGGGCTTCCACCCCTTCAGCTCCCAGGCCTGGGAGCCTGCTGCAGAGTGCCCAGCCTCCCGTCAGGTGGGCATCACCTCCAGGCAGACATCACTCCTGGGAGGTCACTGAGCAGCACTTGGTAGCTGCTCCCCAGTTTCACAGTGCACCACAGTGTGTGACCCCTTTAACAGCTGCCACCAGAACCAGCCCATGCCTGAGTTTGCAGGCACTGCACAGGGGACAGTGGCCATCCCTGACCCAGTGGCTGGCCAGCTTCTCCCAGCAGCACCTATCACACCAGCTGGAGTCTGTGCCAGACGTCGGCCAGAGGTTCAAAGACCACTGTGAGCTCTTGACAACCCCACCACCAGGGGCACTGACCCCTGCAAGTCTTCTAGGTGTAGAGGAAAAGATGTTCAATGTAAAGAAGCGAGAGGATGGGGGCACCTAAAGGAAGCCACCCTGCCCTGTGTGACCAGCTGCAGTGTCCGCTGGTGTGATGGGCTTCTGCTCTTGCCCGTTCTTAGAGCCACCTGTGTGGTGCGCTGTTCTGAGCACTTGACTTGGCTTCTAAGTCCGGTAGAGGAGCAATCACCGCTTAGCTCAGGAAGAGCCGGAGGCGCAGGAGGGGGAGGTGCCGCACCCAGGAAGTCAGGAGCAGAGCCAGGGTGTGAGCTCCGGAAGGCTGGGAGCCCCAGAAGGCAGCATTCGGGTCTCCAGATGTGGGCACCCCCTTGACTAAGTGTCCAGACTCCACCCCTGCATCCACGCACGCGGAGGATGCACTTCCCATGGGGCTCCAGCCAATAACCGAGTCCAGCACAGAGGCTGAGGCAGGCCGGTGGGGGCAGACGGAGGACTTCCCGCTTCCCCAGCTGCCCTTACTGACGTGCAGAAGCTGCCACCCGCCCTCGCGCCCCTGGACCCTCCCCGTCTCCCCTGCACTCCACCTTTTCTCTCCCGGTGTTTCGCTAATACATTCCTCACACATTAATCTCCCCTTGCACCGGCCGCTCTGAGGAACGGAACGGGCACGATCCCTTTGCTTTCCCATCCTTTTGTTCTTTGTTGCTGAATATCTTGAAGCAAACGGGACTTCCTGCCGTTTGCTGCCTAGTCACTCAGCGTTCATCTCCAAGAGACCTGGATACACGGGAAGGACCACCAGCCAGCGCCGTCCCTAGCTCGCAGGTACCCTCCTGCCCCGCGCATGCGCCCTCTGCTGCCCGGCCCCGCCGGCGGTGTCCCTAGGGGCTCATCCTGCCCCTTCACATGGTCAGCCGGGTCGAGGTGCGGCCCGCGTGGCTCTGGCCTTCCCATGTCACCTCCTGTGCAGCTTCTCACAGGCCGCGTGTGTCTGCCTGCCTCCTCAGCCTGAGCAGGTCCCGGTGCTGGAGCAGGGCTCTTAGGTCCAGCATCTTGTCACTGTGACAAGGATGCGTCCCGGTGCGTGCTGCATGTCTGTAAACGTCACTCTGCCAAAGCAGGTCCGCAGCCGGGTCCCCTCAGTGGACAGTTCTGTGGAACAAACGCTTCCCTTTCTCCAGCACAGGGGTCAGCAAAGCACAGCTCTGCCTGCTCCTCCGCCTCGCTGGATTCTGGGGGTGGCCAGTCCTTCCTTGGCCACACTGGAGAAGCATTACATGGGTGCCTTCCTGCCCGGAACATCTACCATCTGACACATGCAGTTCTACACCTCTATCTGCAAGGCGGCAGCACTGTGAGACGAAAGCCCACGTGCCAGCTCCACGCAACAGGAATGCCACCGGCCGGGGCACTGGCCTCCCGCTGGCTCAGGTCCCGGGACCTTGTTTCCTTGATTGCTAGCAATGACGGACACTTTTACAGACTTACTAGGTGACTGTGTTTTGCTTTCGGTGTTTGCTGGTGGCTCCTTTCTGCCTTCCCCTCTGGCTGGCTGGCTTTAATCATCCTCAGACTTTGAGCAATGTAATTAGCAAAATATAAACTGCTCTATCAGGGACAGATGATCCCTCCCTCCTCTGCACATGCGTGTGACGCAGTATCCACACGCGGCCACGTGTAAGGCGCCATTTCGCGGGGAGTTTTCGAGGTGCTGTGCGGTCCAGGCCCTCCTCGATGTCCCCTTCCGCGTCCTACCTTTGGCCTTTGCTTACAAAGCTGCTTTTCCATTCTGCATCTGTATAAGGGGATCTATATTTGCACTGCCAATATTTTATGTTTTGTAGGAACTGCACGGTTTAACTCAATCTGCAGTTTATTTTGCTGGAGAGAGGGTAACTGACTCCATCTCCTAAGTGCTCACTCATTGCTTTCAGCAAAACCTGAGAGAATGGGCTCTGCCCCTCCCACTGCTGTGACACCAGAGCCTCCTGCGGCTCCCGCTGCTCCCTGGCCGGTGATTCTTACTACTTTATCGATCTCTTCCCTTTCCCGCTCCCCGCTCATTTTAAACACATAAATACCATGCTCTTTGATTAATGCAGAGTCATATGATAAGGAAAAATGTTCTTGGTTATCTATCATTTTATTTTTTAAGAAAAATTTTCTTTAACTCAAAAATATGTTTTTCAAAGTTCTGCTGTGGTTTCCGTTGGGATTCTGATTTTTTATCACTTAATTCTCAGAGGCTCCCCGTCTTTAAAAAGCTGAGTTTACTCAACTGAGAACACACTTCTTTCTACTTATTCTAATCTTTCTTTGCCTCTGTTCCTTAGTATCTGCTTTGAGTATTTCTCTTCTTGACTCAGCATTTTATTTATTTCATTGATCTTGTGAGTGAAGTGCTTTTTGGCAGTCTTTTTGGTACGTAAGAAAGCTATGCATCTTGATTTCTTTTTAATATTCTTTAGGATTATATTGTTTTTCCGGTAGTAATTCTTCATGTTTTCAGCAGCTAATCCTGACTTTTGGGAATGGTGATTGTCTCAGTTACTTTTCTCATTGCTGAGACAAAATACCTGACACTCAAAGTAAAAGAGGAAAGGAGTTTACACCAGCTCCCAGAGTGTAGAGGTTCTAGCCCAGAGCAGGGCGGCAGGACAGGAGAAACAGCCCACGGCAGGGCGGGCGGGAAGCAGCGAGCGGTGGAACCCACCTTCTCTCTCCCGCTTTATGGTCCATCCAGACCGCGAGCCTGTGATTGACGGCAACCACTGCAGGGCGGGGCCTCCACCTCACACCCCAAGCACTGCCCTAAATCCAGTTGGTTATCACGCTCCCTCAATCCCAGTATCAACACCCTGGACCCAGTCACCTCAGAAAACTCCACCCAAGAGCACGCAGGCTTTGGGGGGACATCCAGATACAAGCCGCAGCAATGAGCACTCTGTGCTCAGACCTTCCTGAAGCTCAGAGCCTTGGATTTTTGAGCTCATCTGAACAGAGCTTTGTGGCAGCTTCATCTTCTGTCAACCTCACTGGGAGATGAACCGAATTTGGAGCTGGAAGACAGAGTTGATGGGAGCCTGTGGCTGCCGAGTGTGGGCAGATTGGCAGAAGAAGTTCTCACTGGGCGAGAGCCCAGCAATGCTTCTCGTTCTGACCAAATGGAGCTGGAAATAGCCTCATTTACTCAGGTCTTTCCACGTTGAAATAATGCCTAAATTCCACCGCACAGTGATACGTTAGCACGTGAGCTGGTCCGAGCTGGCTTTCAGGTGCTCACAGTAACAATTACAGTCACAGACAATGACTGACTTACTCAGTGAGCAGTTGTCTGCTTGTGTCTGGCCCAGTGCTGGGCTCCAGGAATTCATCAGCGGACACACAGGAGAAACCTATAACTTATATATATATATATTCATGGTATATATATATATTCATGGTATATATATATATATATATATGTACCATCAGGACAGGGAGAAATGTAATATTAAGAGAATAAAGAAAATTAAAGTACAAAGGGAGTGAAGTTAAGGTGGCAGGGCCTGGAGCCCTGTGCTGTTTCTAAAGTTGAGGTACAAACGGGCCTCATGAGCCCCCTAGCCAACAAAGTAAAAGAGGAAAGAAGATGAGCCTGTGGTGTGCTCTTCTCCATGAGCAAAAATACCAGGCCTGCTCCTCAGTGTCTGTTTCTATTTGTGGCCTTGCTGAACCCTAAGAAACATCTGATGCTGTAAAAGAAATGGAGAGAGGATTATTTGGGCGAAAGATCCTGTGGGCACTTGAGGGCTACAATAAAGCTTCTACCACAAAATCAGTGGGTCCTGGAGCGGTGGGTGGCAGCACCCTGGAGTCAAAGCTGCCTTTTGTTAGTTAGTTTGGTTTTTCTTTTTACACTAAGTGACTTTGATTAAGTCACATGGCCTCAGTGAGCTTTGGCATTTCTATAAAAATGGAATAAGAATCTCTACCTTAAAGGTTGCTGTATTTAATGAATTATTATATTTGAAAGTACTTCTTAAATTGTCAAGTGCTAGAAAAACGCTGCTGAGAGCGATTATATTATTTTCATCATTGAACAGGGCGAGTGATGAGGTGAGTTTGGGGAAAGCTGGGAAGGAGAGAGGGTGACAGGCACCCCCTGGGGGATGCTGAGCCAACCTGAGCCCTGAGAGCCTGGCCCAGCAGGCAGGGACGTCCATGTCCAGCAGCGAGGGCTCTGGGCCCTGGAGCTGTCGGAGTGAAAGTGGGTCCACTCATCAAACCTCAGCAGTGAGTAAATGGGGCTGGGCGGTGTGGGGAGGGAGAGAGAGAGGGAGGAACTCAGCATGTGGGCAGTCACAGCAGGGTTCCTCACGCCTCCCCCAGGAGGAGCCACACCCCACAGAGGCCAGCATGCCCCCCCAGGATGCCGCTGCAGCAGGTCACAGAGCCTGGTGCTGAGGGTCAGCCTGTCACAGGGCCTCACAGAGCCCTGCTCACTGCTGCTCTGATGACAAGCCCCTTGTGGGGCTGGTCTGAGTCTCCCTCCACTCAGTTCAGGCAGCTGGCAGGTCCGTGGGGTGTGCAGGCTTCTCTGACCCTGCTCTTGAATTCTGGGGTGCGTGTGCACCAGGTGAGGCAGGGACTTGGTCACAGTGGGGACACGGCTCAGTGGAGCACTCAGATCCATCAGGAGAGGGCTGCTCCATGTGGGGTGGGGAGGGGCTCCCTGGGCACCCCAGAGCCCAGCACAGGCCAGGGGCTCTGAGCAGTGGCAGGAGGTCTGATTCTGGGGCCCTGGACTGCGGGTTCTGCCTCCCCAGGTTCATGTCCCCACTTGCTCCCAGCCTCTCCCATGCAGTGTCTCCCTAGCCAAGCCCAGTGGGGCTGGCAAGTCCCAGCCCCCCATCTCCCCATAGCCAGGCCCAGTGGGGCTCCACCTCTGGTCATAGCAGTGGGGTGCCCAGCAACTCCTTAGGAAGTGTCAGGATGCTGAGGACCCAGCAGTGTCCCCTCGCCCCGGGTCCCTCTCCGGAGTCTGGGCTCTGGAGAGCTGTCAGCACCTCGGCTCTGGGCCTTGCTTATTGTGACTGTGTGGCTGCCCCCGGTCATGGGACATCAGGACAGCTGGCAGCAGCTGCAGCAGGGTGGAGTGGGCACTTCTCGGGCCTTGGCAGCCCCCTAGATGTGCCAGGGCTTCCGTTTCCTTTTAAGAGTTGCACGTGTGAAACACAAACCCTGAGTTTGTTGGGAGCAGGGTGTCCTGGAGAATTCCGGGGGGAGCAGCCTCCAGACCCTCCCCTGGCTGGAAGCGAGGGCCCTGCAAGCGCATTTAACCAAATGGGTTTTTCTATTCGGGCAGCTCCAGCCCAGGTGTGCTGCAGGCAGTGCACTTCCTATTTATGTGACAAATAGCACCGCTCCCAGCCCGGGAAAAATTCACTAACTCTTCCCACAGCAACAAACCATTAGCGGACATTTGCTGACGGTGGAGGAGTGGCCGCCCTGAGGTACTGGGCACCTCATTGACCCTGGGGCACCTCAGTAACAATGGAGAGGACTGGCTCACATGGCCCCAGAGGGAGGACAGGGACCGAGGTAGGCCCAAGTGGGGCGCACAGGTGTCCAGCAGGAGGGATGCTATGGTGCAGAGGATGTGGCCAGGGGAGCCTGTGGACGTCGCTTTTGCCGTGTCCCAAGGACGCCCTGGTAAGGCCTTCCAAAGCCATGTGGCTGTCACTCTGGGCCACGAAGTTGCCTCTTAGTGAACTTCACCCCGGTTTGCAGCCTGGTTGCGGGGCCCGGGGCCCTGGCCGCAGGAATGAGGCGCGGAGGGAGGTGTGTCGGGGTGAGGGGGCTGCACAGGTAAATACTTCAGGGAGCACTACAGGGAGTGAAGCTTCGCAGTGGAAAAATGGGCTGCGGAAGTTACCAAGGGCCAGAAGCAACGAAGAAAAGAAGAAACGAGCAAAGGAGACGCTCCTCCGGCACTCTGCACTGCGCAGTGCTGCCCACGACACGTCCTTGTCCTGACCCAGTTTCTCCTACAGAGCTCCCTCCAGGGACTCAGGGCCACTCCCATGTCCTTTAATGGGACTGTAGGGTGGACACAGCCCTCAGAGAGCCCAGGGGAGGCCAGGGCTCCCACGGCGCAGACACGGCTGGGAAGGGCTCTGGTGCGCAGGTTCCTACATGCTGGAGAGCCACGGATCGAGCTGAGGGGAAAGCGCCCTGTCCCGTGGGGAAGTCAGGGGGACAGAGGAGACACAGGCAGCGCCCATCAGGTCCGATCCTCAGCCCAGGGCAGCTGGGACAGGGCCACCTGGGCACAGAAGTGCTCACCAATTCCCAAATCCTTCGAGAGAGCAGGGAAGCCCAGGGACCAGGAGTCTGACCCCACAGCCGGCTCAGAGCAGCTGTATAATGTGGATCAGCTGGGTCAGCCACCCCGAACCAGCGGGGCTCACCTGTCACCTGGAGGGACCCTTTGTCACCTGGATGCCTGAGGATCATGGACAGGGCGGAATGCGCGACCCCCACATGCCTTCGGGTGGGAGTGTGGCCTCTGCAGTGTCACCAGACCGAGAAGCATGTGAGCCTCTGCGGGTCTCTGGTCAGTAGAACAGCGGCAAAGTTTACAGGGCCCCAGGGGACAGCTCTGGGAAGGTGACCATGGCTCCAGGAAGGGAAGGGCTCTGGGTGCCATGGCAGTGGGCTAAGCCGAGGGACTGCCGGGCTCTCTGTGCTTGAAACGAATGCCACACATTGGTATGAATTCCGTCACCGAGCAGGCACAGTCCCCTGTCCCCTCCGAGCCACAGAGCAGAAGGCACAGTGTGGCCGCGGGAGCCTGGCCTTCCCGTCGCCAGGGCCGGGGACAGAGCCGCTCAGTCGGGTGGAGATGAGCATTTAAACACAGACTTTGACTTTCTGCTCTTCCCTACTCTGGAATAGCAATTGGAGCAAGTGCTTGCATGATTTAGACCGCTGCACATTTGCAGATTTCATGTTTTATTTCTTTCTCCTTTTTTTTTTTTTTTTTTTTTTTGGTTAAGAGAATTTTTCTCTTCCAGTCATGTTGAAAGTCTACAGCCGAAGGGATTGCCGGGGAGCAGAGCTCCCTGCTCTACCCCATTCTGCTCAGGTCTCACCACGGTCTTCACAATCCCTGGCTTCCTACCCCGCACAAAGGAAGGCACCGCATGGTGCTCTGAGACCACCATGTCCCCAGGAGGCAGGCGGCCCTGACCCTCGAGGACAGTCGTGGACCAATTAATGCACAAGGCATAGAAATGGTGTACAGAGTATCCTTTTACTTAAAAAAAAAAGAAAAGACAAGAAAAAGAAAAGTGAAAATATGCAGAGAAGACAGGAAGCAACCCGAACACCCCATGACCTGCCTCCTGATTTGCTCCTATTTTGGGAAAAGTTTCCCTTGTCCCCGACCTTTGCACTTGGTGACTCTTCTGCGTCTTAGGACCTGTGAGTTCTCCCTCGACTGCCACCTGTCTCTAGACCTCTAACTCTTCCGCAGATTTGGGGAGCATTGTGGTGCGGGGTGCAAAGCGGGGTGCAAAGCCTGAGGATCAGTTCCCCGACCCTCCCTGTGGGACACCTCTGCCCTCACTGTCTTGGGGTCTTAATCTCAAGCTAAGCTGAGGAGGTTGGAGCGACCAATGCTGTTGACCCTTACATGAATGTCACCCTGGCCACGAGGCCTGGTGTCTGGGACGTGGTGTCCTCGCCTCCCTCCTGCACACACGCATCCCCACCCCGTTGCCCAGGACTCTAGCAATGATAGTGTGGATCTGAGGATAAATCCCCGGGGTGGCGGTTTAAGGTGGAATTATGTTAAATGCTGTAGTTAACTTAGAAACAATACTGCTCGATGTTTCCTTCATATTTGACTGTATAGTACTCAGCTGCAGAGGTCAAATTATTTCATGCCTTTTAGCAATGATTTGTTCTTTCCATCAGGACTGGATGTTTTGAGTTTCTTCTTGTTCTCCTGAGAACTTTGTTCCTTCCGGCTTCCGTAGACTCCCTCGCCCTGGTGAGGACAAAAGGGAAAGGCAGAGGCTCAGGCAGGCCCTGCCAGGGGAGGAGGCAAAGGCTGCTGAGACCCGTCTTCAGGCATAGCTTGCTCAGGTCTCCAGCTCACCCTTGACCCTGGGCTGGTGAGCCTTGACATCAGGCTGCTCCCCTGATGCAGGACATGCAGGACACTGGCCAGAGTGACAACTGTTCTCCCTCTTCCTTTGGGGATGCCCCACCCTCCAGCTGGGACTCACAGTGAGGGACACACTGTGACCCAAGTCGGTCAGCACCAGCCTGGGGTGGGGTGGGGCAGGTCCCTTCGCATGTGCAGAGCTCCCCAGTGTGGGGGGGGGCTCCAGGGATGAAGAGAGGGAGAAGGTGTGGGGGCCCTGCAGGTAGGTGACCATGGCACTGCGTGGGTTGGGGCAGCCCTGTGGTGTGCTGTGGACAGGATTCCAGGGTCATCAGAAGCCAAGGATGGTGGCACTGGGAGGTGATTATGTCCCGGGTCTTCTGTCCTTATGTGCCTCCCTGTTCCCTCTGCCATGCAGTGTGACACGGTGACAAGGACCATGTGCCAGACACGAAAGTCATTGCCATCTCAACCTTGGACTTTGTCTTGGTTGCTGTTCTCTCATTGTTGGGACAAAATACCCGACACCCAGAATGAAGGAAAGAAAGGTTTATTTAGCGCACAGTTCATGGAGGTTTCAGTTCATGATCAGTTAACTCCAAGGCAGGGCAGCATGGCACAGGGGCAACAGTCCAAGGCAGCAGCCAGAAAAACAGCCAGAGCCACAGGAGGGGGGAGGAACAAGCCCGTTCTCCTGCCTTCTACTGTAAGCAGGCTATGCCCTTGGGCGGGTGTGGCTCTGGCATCACCACTGAGACCTCCTCTTGCACAGGCAGAGGGTGTTTACTAAGTGAGGCCTCCGGTCCTCCAGCTCCAGGATGCTTGAGGAAGCGTCTACCCTGGCTGGGTGCTCTGGGATCGCCTGCGGGGCGGGGGGTGGGGGGGCGCTGCCTGGGACCCAGGAGCGAGGGAGGCTGCAGGAGCCAGGGCCCCGGCTGTTCCACAAGAGGCAGGCCCTGGGCCCTAGGGCAGTGTGTCCCCAGCAGGAGGTGCGGCAGTTCAAGGGTGCGTGCTGGACCGAGGTGGGTGGCCAGAGGCAGGATGGCGTCCGGGAGTCCAGGGCAGGGCAGGGCAGGGCCACACAGGTCTTTGCCTGGAGCGTTTCCCCACTTCTGCTGGCCCTGAGCTCAGGAGAGTGGCTCCTCCCTCCCCTCCTTGGAAGTAGCTAAGCCCTGCCCCCCACCCCTGGTGCCGCACGGCCTCTGCCCCCCAGATTCTGAGGCACAGGCTCTGGGAGTCAATCGTGTGTCTGCTTGCTACAAATTCTAATTCTAGTGAGGGACCCTGTTCTAGGCCACGCAGCTGAGAGTCTGTGTCAGGGTTTGCGTGGCACAGAGGAAGACAAATTTCTGCAGTGTCCGGCAGCTATCGGAGATGGAGCCGGGTCCTTCTCTCCCTCGCCGGTATCATCTGTTCAGTAATTGTACCACTGCCATGGCTCCCGCCTGGAACAGCGGCTGTTCACTCTTCATCCTGAAACCTGAGAGGGTCCCCGGGCCTCCGCTGGGATTAACCACGCGCCTCTTTGCCGGCCTCCGTGTCCGCGCTGACCTCCCCAGCTGTGTTAGACTTCCTTGCTTAGGACTTTGGCTGGCCCCTGCAGGACTGTGCCACTGTAGAATTAAGACAGTAACAGTGCACATGGGTACCGTAGCCCACTTAATTCTATTTAAATCGAAATACAGCGTTAGAAATTAAAATTGCCAAGCCTGCCTTTTCCAGATTTTAATTTGGTTAGCACCTGTTTGCAGCGCCTGATTTTGCTTCCCTGGCCTGGTGTCGGTACTGGCACATGATGCGTCTCGGTTCTTTTTAGATCGGTGCTTCCTCTCCCCTCCCTCGCCTCTTCCCCCATGGCCTGACCTCCTCCCGCTCTGAGAAAGAGCTACTTCTCTACTTTTTATTATCTATCTTTTACTTTGCTCTTCATTTATAGTTTGAGGTCCTCATATATGAGAAACCTTGTGATATTTAAGCTTTATGTGCCCAATTTATGTCACTTAACACGACGGTCTCAAGGCGCATACATTTTCCTGCAAAAGACTCAAGTTGATCCTTCTGTACGGCAGACTGGTGCTCAGCTGTGCGTAAATATCACATTGTCTTTGTCCCTTTGTCTGCTGATGGCCCCGCAGGCCACTCCCGAGATTTAGCTGTTGCGAGTTTTGCTGCTGTAAACACGGGTGCGCGCGGGGCACCGTACTTTGATGTCTTTTACTCTTTGGGGAAGACACCCAGCTGGGTTGGACAGGATTTCTAGTCTTCGTGTTCGGACGAGTCTCTGTAGCGAGTGGCACAGTGGACGTGTGGTTTGCACTCCCCCGGCAGTGGAGAAGGCTCCTTTCTCCCCACAGCCTCGCCAGCCTTTGTTGGTAGTTAATTTCTTGATGACGCCCGTTCTTTCTGGAGTGAGATGGAATCTGTGTATTTATTGGCCATTTATACTCCTTCTTTTGATAAATATCTACTAATTTCGTTTCCCCATTTTTATTGGGGGGCTCTAATTTTTTGAGTTCTTTGTAAATTCTGGGTATTAGTCCTCTGCCTGAGGACTAGCTGGCAGTCTTTTCTCTTTTCACTCTGTTGGTTGTTCCCTGTGCTGTACAGAAGGTTTTCATTTCATGTGAGCCCATTTCTCAGAATTACCCCTTGTGCGACTGGGTTCTGCTGAGCGAGTCCTTGCCTCTGCCTGTGTTTAGGAGCTTCACCTACTGTGTCTTCCAGTAGATTAATGTTTCTGTTTTGACCTGTAGATTCCTGATCCATTTTGAGTCTCTTCCTTTAGTACAGGATGAGAGACGGGGGTCTAGGTTGGATCTGCAGCGTGTGGAGAGCCAGTTCTCCAACACCAGTTACTAAAGGGGCGTCTTTGCTCCAGTGCGTGCTTTTGGCCCCTTTATCCGAGATCAAATGGCTGAATGCACCTGGGGTGTGTTCTGCATTCTCAGTTCTCTCATGTCTGTTTGACCCTCGTCACTCTTTTGGTACCAGTACCATGCTGTTTTTACTCCTGGAGCTGCATAACATGAGCTCAAGTCAGGCTTGGTGGTGCTTCTAGATTTGCTCGTTGCTGAGCATTGCTTTTGCTCTTCTGGGGCTCTTTTGAGTCTGTACTGTAGTGGACTGGTAACTGGTGGTCAACTTAAACACCAGCGGAACTGAATCAGGTGGTGCTGAGCGTGGACGGCCACCTGAGGGCTGCTGCCCGCGTAAACAGGAGACGCGGAGAGGGAGAGCAGCGGTGTGGGTTCGCCTAAGCTTCGTTGTCGTCTGGAGCTGTGGGTTCTCCTGGAGAAGCTTGTGGAGCTTCTTCCCTG